>OZ007536.1:12441245-12577491 GCA_963931895.1 Eupithecia pulchellata
CAGACTTCTCTATATTTTTCCTGTAAAATATAGATCTATATCTACAAACGCTTAGAACATTTTACATCAATCACTCTGCAATCTTCGGAGATAAGGGGGGGGGGGGGAATGGTAAATTTTTTAACCTTTTTCAAAATATTTCGAAAAGTATAAAACTTATGATACGAGCCATGAAGAAGAGGAAGAAATTTTTGTATTTATTGAGTTATGATCGTACAACAGGGACCGTAGGTACCGTGATTCTAATAACTTGATAATATCGTGGTGAAACGACTTTATTTAATGTTTGGTAGAATCAGAAGAAATATAAGCGCCACACTAAAGGTTTATCAATGCTCTGCAACATAAATATTTGTGACATAAACAATTTTATAACCTCCAACACTATTTATTTTACCTTGCCATGCCATTTTCAGTTATTTTCTACAATGAACGTGTCCGTTGATACCGAAACGGGCAAGAAGATCATACGAGAAGGTCAGGCGGAGATACGCTTATCCACTGATAAAGTATTCTACAACCCAGTGCAAGAGTTCAATCGCGACCTCAGCATAGCTGTACTATCAGTGTTCACAGCTGACTACAGAGCCGAAAAGTCGGCTAAAGCTCGGGAGAGAGCCGACAGGAGACGGAGCGAAGGGAGGGAACCTTTTGATAGACATTATGAAGAACTAACCATGGTCAGATACATTTTGATTAGATTCTAAAACTGTATGCCAAATAGTGTTGAAAACAAAATGTAAAGTTTATATTTAATTTGTCTCAAGCATCCCAAAGTCTAAAAAATATTGCTGTTGAAGAATAAGTTCCTGTATTGTCATTTTTGCCATTTTCTTACTATGATTCTCTTTTTATTTTATTAGCCATCTGCTTTCCTCTGCTTTTCAGTAAAATGATTTTTCATAAATTTTCAGCCTGTTACAATACTAGAGCCCCTATCTGCCACTGGACTACGAGCTATCCGGTATGCCAAGGAAATACCCAATGTTCACAAGATCATAGCAAATGACATATCAAAGGATGCAGTAGAAGTCATAAAGGAAAACATTGTTTCCAACAATGTTACAGAACTGGTTGATGCTAATCATGATGATGCTTGGTGAGTCAATTAAATAATGTAATGAGTACATAGGTACATAATCAGAAAAGTTTGTCAAATGGCAAAATCAAATTATATAAGCTCGAAAATCAGAAATAGTGAAAATGTAATAAAATCAACATGGAAAATAATAAATAGTGAGACTGGAAAGGTCAGTACTTACGATAATGATTATAACTTAAAGATTAATGATTGCTCAGTCAAAAATGACGTTGACGTAGCCCAAGCATTTGAAAACTTTTTTACTGACATTCCAATTTCTACTACAAAGTGCTTAAAATCATCTCAAGTTATCGCTGAGTCTTTGCTTATAGAAAATGTACCCAAATGCAAAAATAAATTTAATTTCAATCCTGTCAATGAAACTGATATTAAAAAAGCTTTTAATCTATTAAATGTAAAAAAAACTGCAGATCTCTGGGGCATTTCCGTTAGACTTATTAAACCATTGATTGATACACTTGCACCAGATCTAGCTTTTATATTCAATGAATCCATTGACTGTGGCGTATTTCCTGATCTAATGAAGCATAGTAAAATAATTCCATTGTTTAAATCGGGTAGTAGGTCTGACCCCACTAACTTTAGACCAATATCAGTATTGCCAACGTTCAGCAAAGTTTTTGAAAAACTTATTTTACATCAATTGCTAAGGCATTTCGATGGCAATGACCTGCTTCACTGTAAGCAATTTGGGTTTACTCGCGGCAGGTCAACTACTGATGCCGGTGTAGAGTTAGTATCGCATATTTTTGATGCTTGGGAGAAGTCGCAAGATGCTTTAGGCGTTTTTTGCGACTTGTCAAAAGCATTTGATTGTGTACACCATGAAACATTTATCAGGAAACTGCATCATTATGGAATAAAAGACAACTCTTTGGATCTTCTTACTTCATACTTGTGTGACAGGATACAAAGAGTTGACATTAATGGGGAACGGTCTTCGGGATCTGTAGTTACAATGGGTGTACCGCAGGGGTCTATCCTCGGTCCTTTCCTATTTCTTGTTTATATTAACGACCTCCCTCATCTCGTTAAGAATAATCACGAGATTGTATTGTTTGCTGATGATACTTCACTAATTTTTAAAATTAAACGTCAAAACACAAATTTCGACGATGTGAATAATGCAATCTCAAAAGTAGTCAATTGGTTTAGTGTCAATAATCTTCTGCTTAATGAAACCAAAACGAAATGTATTAGATTTATTCTACCCAATGTAAAACAAGTTAAGGCCGATGTAAAGGTAAAAGAGGAATCTTTAGAAATAGTAGAAAGTACTGTATTTTTAGGAATAACTTTAGATAGTAAACTTCAATGGGGCTCACACATAGATAAGCTATCGAAGAGACTTAGTTCTGCAGCGTATGCAGTCAAAAAAATCCGTCATCTTACAGACGTTGATACTTCTAGACTAGTCTATTTCAGCTACTTCCATAGTATTATGTCTTATGGCATACTGCTGTGGGGGAACGCTGCAGATATTAACACCATATTTGTGCTGCAGAAGAGGGCTATTCGTGCAATCTATAATATGGGTCCCAGAGAATCCTTGCGTGAAAAATTCAAAGAAATAAACATAATGACAGTAACATGTCAATATATTTATGAAAATTTGATGTACACTCATAAAAATATCAATAAGTTCATTAAAAATAGCGATATACATAATTTAAATACTAGAAATAAGAACAAACTGGCTTTGCCTACTACTAGGCTACGAAAGATTAATGTATCTTTTAAAGGGCAATGTATACGCTTCTACAACAAAATTCCAAGTGAGTTGCAAAAATTATTTATAAATAAATTCAAACGGATTGTCAAAAATATACTTTGCAAAAAAGCTTACTATAAAATATCAGATTATCTAGACGACAAAAATGTTTGGGACGAGTTATGCTCCAACTCTAAAACTAACAATCTAACAAGGTAAAGGTTTCTTGTTCGCTTCTTTACTTTACCTAAAAAAGATTGAAGTGAACAATTAATCAAAGTGATCACTTTATTTCCCATTTTTATTTCTTATTTAACTTGTATTTTGTGACGTGTCCAAGAGTCCTGTAAGGTCTAAAGGAAATAAAGCACTTTGATTTTGATTTTGATAATATACAATATTGTAAAGAGGAAAGATTTGAGTGTTTGTTTGAATTGAATAGGCTCCAAAAGTAATGGACCCATTTGAAAAATTCTTTCACCATTAGAATCTAAATCTTCCCTAAGGCTATAGAATATAATTATAATATAGGCTATAGATTTTTTTTTCTAAAAGTTAGGTCACTGCATCAAAAATTCTATTTTTGTTAAATACCCGTGCGGACTGTAGTATAATATACAATGCATGTATACATTAATTGTGATGTGCGTTATGGGCATGCATGCCCATAAGATAAAAAGCAAAGTATTTCATCACTTTGTTACCATTATTTCATCAATTCCAGCATGGTCATGTACAAACATAAAGACAAAAACAAGCGCTTCACAGCCATAGACCTGGATCCATACGGTTGCCCGTCCACTTTCCTGGATGCAGCGGTCCAGGCAGTCCAAGATGGCGGCTTGTTGCTGGTTACTGCAACTGATATGGCGATACTGGCGGGAAACTCGCCGGAGACGTGCTATGCGAAGTACGGTGCTGTGAGCTTGAAAACAAAGGCTTGTCATGAGATGGTGAGTAAAGTAGAGTTAGTAAAGAAACAAGTTGGCTGCGACTTAGGGGACGGTTAATAACACAGTCCAAGAGTCCTGTAAGGTCTAAAGGAAATAAAGCACTTTGATTTTGATTTTTGTTTTTTTTTTTTACATAGTTTGGAAAGATCAAATTACAAGATCGCGAAATATTTCAAACTGCTAGATCATGAAGAAGTAAAATGTGATGTAAAACATAAATTACATTACATCAAGTACTTATTATGAATATTTCAAACATTAATGTTACGAGTTACGATTTTTACCTACTGCTAATGTCCCAGCATTACAAAATCACTCACTCACCCTTGTTATTCATTCATAGTACTGTGTTAATTGTAACTACACACTTTTAATTTATTTTATTTATTGCTTTGCGTTTATAGTTCAAAATATTATAATCAACTTTTCTCCTCTTCTTCCAGGCACTTCGAATACTCCTACAATGCATAGAATCGCACGCGAACCGTTACGGGCGGTACATAGTACCCCAGCTCAGCATATCAGCTGATTTCTATATTCGCGTGTTTGTTAAGGTCTTCTCTGGACAGGAGGTTGTGAAGAAAACTACAAGGTAAGCCTGTCAAAAATCAAACAAAGTGCTTAAGTTCCTTGAGACCTTACAGGACTCTTGGACACAATAATATAATGGATATAACTAAAGTTACTATACTGCACTGCAGAACTGCTAGCCTAAATGTAGCAATGAACGCAATGTCTGTTTTCGGATTTTGCTTCTAAGAATAACTCTTTATTGTGGCAGTGTGTCTGGTTACAATAATACTATGAACGGTCGTATATGAAAAACAATTAAGTTTTTTACTTCCAACATAACTCCAGATGAACTGCCGCGCGCCTAGAGTGAGTAGTTCGAAATTCATCGATGGATGATATGGATGTACTTGTATAGGTCGCGTCACGTAAAAAGAACGCTGGAAGAAAGTGGAAGGGGTCAAAATCAAAATCAAAATCAAAATCAAAGTGCTTTATTTCCTTTAGACCTTACAGGACTCTTGGACACGTCACAAAATACAAGTTAAATAAGAAATAAAAATGGGAAATAAAGTGATCACTTTGATTAATTGTTCACTTCAATCTTTTTTAGGTAAAGTAAAGAAGCGAACAAGAAACCTTTACCTTGTTAGATTGTTAGTTTTAGAGTTGGAGCATAACTCGTCCCAAACTTTTTTGTCATCTAGATAATCTGATATTTTATAGTAAGCTTTTTTACAAAGTATATTTTTGACAATCCGTTTGAATTTATTTATAGATAATTTTTGCAACTCACTTGGAATTTTGTTGTAGAAGCGTATACATTGCCCTTTAAAAGATACATTAATCTTACGTAGCCTAGTAGTGGGCACAGCCAGTTTGTTCTTATTTCTAGTATTTAAATTATGTATATCGCTATTTTTAATGAACTTATTGATATTTTTATGAGTGTACAACAAATTTTCATAAATATATTGACATGTTACTGTCATTATGTTTATTTCTTTGAATTTTTCACGCAAGGATTCTCTGGGACCCATATTATAGATTGCACGAATAGCCCTCTTCTGCAGCACAAATATGGTGTTAACATCTGCAGCGTTCCCCCACAGCAGTATGCCATAAGACATAATACTATGGAAGTAGCTGAAATAGACTAGTCTAGAAGTATCAACGTCTGTAAGATGACGGATTTTTTTGACTGCATACGCTGCAGAACTAAGTCTCCTCGATAGCTTATCTATGTGTGAGCCCCATTGAAGTTTACTATCTAAAGTTATTCCTAAAAATACAGTACGTTCTACTATTTCTAAAGATTCCTCTTTTACCTTTACATCGGCCTTAACTTGTTTTACATTGGGTAGAATAAATCTAATACATTTCGTTTTGGTTTCATTAAGCAGAAGATTATTGACACTAAACCAATTGACTACTTTTGAGATTGCATTATTCACATCGTCGAAATTTGTGTTATGACGTTTCATTTTAAAAATTAGTGAAGTATCATCAGCAAACAATACAATCTCGTGATTATTCTTAACGAGATGAGGGAGGTCGTTAATATAAACAAGAAATAGGAAAGGACCGAGGATAGACCCCTGCGGTACACCCATTGCAACTACAGATCCCGAAGAACGTAATTAATGTCAACTCTTTGTATCCTGTCACACAAGTATGAAGTAAGAAGATCCAAAGAGTTGTCTTTTATTCCATAATGATGTAGTTTCCTGATTAATGTTACATGGTGTACACAATCAAATGCTTTTGACAAGTCGCAAAAAACGCCTAAAGCATCTTGCGACTTCTCCCAAGCATCAAAAATATGCGATACCAACTCTACACCAGCATCAGTGGTAGACCTGCCGCGAGTAAACCCAAATTGCTTACAGTGAAGCAGGTCATTGCCATCGAAATCGGTCAAGGGGTATGTTCGCGCATGGGTACACTCGCGCACGATAATACTATGCCACTTTTTAAACTAATATTTCGCTCGCGGCTTAGTATCGGTTATTAGAAAATAATATTAGATAAAATAAAAAACATGTTCAATTCAGTTTAAAATGTTTAATCTAATTACAAAAAAATATGTAATGTAGCAATTCCATCCGTTATGTCGTCTTGGGTGACGCGAAAACCAGATGACGAAGCGACGCTCCTAATAAATTATCAAAGGCATTTTTATCCGTCTCACTTCATACAACAATATTCATCAAAAATATTTTTTCTATGTAAAACCATTTCGTAAAATTTTGTGCGCGATGGTATATGTGACGTGGATTCAACGCACAAGCAAATTTCAACTGACGAACCAATAGCGCGGGCGCGCGGGCGGTGTGGCAGGTATGCGGCGCGTGACCCGCCCGCCCCGCGCCCCACCGCGCTCCACCAAATAGTCCTTTAAATCGACTACTGCGCAGGTTCAAAGCCAGCGTTCTTTTTACATGACGCGAACTATACTATTAACCCAAAAAAAGTGTTTAAAGTTCGCATAGCAGCTAGTTTTGAATATAATCTTACATACCGATTTGTGGGACTTGTGGCTGAGTTTGAATAGGTACTCTTTGGACAGGCCTTGGCTGCTCTTTACTTCTTGCCAATGTTTGCTAGATATGCTCCAAAAGGGTGACTTTACAAAATCATTTCTCGGTATTATTAATTTAACCTGTATCATCCTAAAGGCATGTATGATAATGATGGTCTAGGTACTCAAAACTTTTCCATATAGCGCGATAAGACGCTGAGAGAATTTTTTGATAACTTAATTTGAGTAATTTTGATTACAGTAAGTTATCAATGGTATACCAATGCGTCGGCTGCGGCACGCTGACCTTGCAGCAGCTCGGCGACTCCAAGCCGAACCCGACGGAGGCTCGACCCCAGCAAACGAAGGGCTTCCTGCCGCTCGGCCCGCCGGTGCGGACTCACTGCGACCACTGCAACTCGAGGCATCGAGTGAGTATGCTTACTGGTTCAAGCGTTCGGTCAATAGCTATACTAATTGTATAAAGAGGAAAGGTTTGATTGTTTGCTTGAATTGAAGAGGCTCCGAAACGACTGGACCGATTTCAACAATATTTTCACCATTAGTATCCTATCCCTGATGATCATAGGCTATAGAATACTTTAAAAAGAATTAGGGTTCCGCTAAAAGTTTTTTTTTGTAAAATACCTGTGTGAAGCCGGTGCGGACCGCTAGCTTACCTATGTTACTATACCACTTACCTATTATGTATTACCTATCGTAGTTTTTTAGTTTATGTAATTAAAACGTTGTTCCCAGCTAGGCGGGCCAATCTGGTCCGCGCCCATCCACGACCATTCATTCGTGTCGCGCGTGCTAGACCACGCGTGGGCTAACGGATCCAAGTACGGCACCAGCAAGCGGCTGGAGGGCGCGCTCAGCATGGTGCGCGAAGAGATCTCGGCGCCGCTCTACCACACCGCGGAGCAGCTGTTCGGGACCGTGCATCTGCAGACGGGCAAGATGACTCTCTTGAGGTGCGTACATGTGCTCGCAACATACGTATTGAACTCCTATAAATCAGCCCATGGATGACGTCAGCCGATTATGGGAGCTTGCATGTAGGGCAGCTTGACCGTGCATTTGCAGACGGGCAAGATGACTCTCTTGAGGTGCGTACATGTGTCAACATATCGCACCTCCAGTCGTACACTGACTCAATCCAAAATTCATGTTTTTGAAATGTAGAAAACGTGTTTCGGACCTTGACAGTTTTTGGTAAATCACACTATAACTTTATGAAACAGAGAGCTATTTATAAAATTCAAAGTCTTACAGATTATTTGGTCTAAGGACTACTTACACGGATAACGATATCTTTCAAAATATTTAAAACAGTGGGAGAAAATCAACTCAACGAAAAAATAGTCCAAATAAAGAGTCACTTTAATACTAAAAAAAACTTTTGACTTTTATACAAATAGGTCTCTTTCATTCCTAGCAATATGTTTGATTGGATGACTTATTTACAAACAGTTCTCTTTAATTCGTAGTTCCGATCAAAATATTCAGTACAAAACTGACCAAACTTTGTTAAGTCACAAAAAATCTCTCAGTTACAGTTTTATAGTGACTTAAAACGAACTTCGGTCGCTTTACGATTGAAATTAACGTATCAAACCTACCCCAAGTTTTTAACAAGAGTAACGCAATAAGGTGTAGGTCACTTTCTCATTAGTTGCGCAGCGTCTAACTCCAACCACTTCTGACGTGTCATGAAAATAATACGTCATCCTCGTAATGACGAAAGGCGCCAAACTTGTAAATAAGAAAGAGACACGAGATTGCATATCTCCTTTTTCAAGCCTTAATATGGCAGTTTCTTATTTACTAGGCCATAGAGTGCGCTTTTTTGAGTCGTTCTGTATACTTAACTTAATTTACCCAAATTTTGATTGAGTCAGTCATAAACTTTTTATTTATTATTATCAGTAAACAGGATCCATTGCCATTTATCACACACAAGTCATATTATTGACTAATCATAAGAGTGACTGTCCCTGCTTTTAATGTATTTAGTTTTTAAAATAATGTTTGACGTCTTGGAATGTAGCTCTGTTAGTCAAATTTAATTGAATATAATAATGTCACGAATTTGCTTGTAACTACTCTCTTGAGATACAGTGCTCAACTAGTTCAGCAGGTAGGGCAACCCAACTCAAACCGCTGTCAGTCCATCGACAACATACTTTTGTATTAATTTTAAACTTAAATATAAGTATTTTTAGTGGTATATTCCAATGTTACTGTACTTAATAAACTTTACTAACTGGTTGGTTCGTCAGATCTGCGATACTGAACGCGGGCTACAAAGTGTCGTACTCGCACGCGAGCAAGAACTCCGTGAAGACGGACGCGCCGCCGCGTCTCGTGTGGGACGCACTGCGCAGCTGGGCCACACTGCACCCGCCCAAGCAGGAGAGGTGATACTCTATTCTCTTTCAAATAAAGATAAAATAACTTATTCAAAATTACTTATGACAAATGTTTAGCATAAGAATAATAATAACTCAGATTCTAGCTATTACCTGTGCTTGAATTAGGTAAAACCTGTACCTCAGGCAAAATTGCTGCAACGAATACAATCGGTATAATCACACTAATAAAGCAAAACAAAGTGACAGTGCAGATTTTCAAAATAACTTAAACTATCTATGCTAAACTAGATAGACAGTCTAGTCAGTCAGAACATGTAATGTGCTTACAAGGCTTCTTGAAATGTAGGCAAGTAACACATTTGGGTTCTTCAGTTTATTATCTGATTATAATGCCCAGCCCAGATTCCTCCAGAAACCACAGTTCAAAGCTCACTCACCAAAGTGAGCCAGTGATAGCTGTTCTCACGATGAAACTACAGAACTACGTGGTCAAGGCCTAGGCCAAGGATCTCCCTGATGGATATGTCATTTTGACAGTTCGATTTTCCTCCAGTTTGTCACATCTATGGAGAAGTTTTACGTTGTTTTTACATTTTATTTAAAGATTACTAGCCCATTTAATAATGTAACATTCACTTCCATCAGAAATAAATTGTCATCTCCATCCTCCAACAATACAATACAAATACACTTTATTGCACACCAAAATAGGGTAAAACAGTACAGAAAAACATGAACACTTAAACAGTTGCACAATGGGTGGCCTTATCGATAAAAGCGATCCAGCCAACCTTTGGATGGACACGTAACTATTGTACAGGTATAACACCAACGCTGTTTATCCGTTTCCCAGGATAGACTCGGACCCCGTCGCCAAGCACATCATGTCCCAAGGCGTTCAACATGAGATAGACTGGACTTTACATCGCGACGCGAACCCGCCGAGCCGGCACAACCAATGCCTGCGCTTCCAGCCGAACCCGGCGCCCCACTGGGGACCCGGCTCCAGAGCTGCTATCAAGTAAATAAATAATGCCGGACAATCCACACAGCATCATCTAGCCCCAAGCTAAGCAGAGCTTGTGTTATGGGTACCAGATGGCTGATATACATAATACAATATTATTACATAGATATTTTTATTATACATAGAAAACAACCAGAACACCTGAACAAATCTGCAGATCGTACAAATATTTGTCCCGAGGCGGGAATCGAACCCGCAAACTCCGTCGCAGGCGGACCTTTGCCCACCGCGCCACAGAGATCGTCGAAGTAACTTAGCTAACAGTCTACTGTCTTTGCTGCGGTCTTCTATGCTGTGCTATTATACATTAAGTTGCAATGTATACTACAGTAAGGCGGACTAATGACCTGGTATAGGTCGCAAGCGATCCCGTCATTGTGGTGACCTACATACCTTGAATATTTGTTTTGTTTGGTTACCTTACCAAAAGTATTTTAATATTATACATAAGTGTCGATGGGCCCTCTGCGTCATCAAATTTGTTACCAAAGAACGAAGAAGTCTTCTAGACCTAGACTAGGTGTAGTGCACCCTGTCCTGTAGGATTCAAAAAATTAAAAACTAAAAATTCTAAAGTAAACTTTTTATTTATTTATTCTTTTCAGTCTGTTATTGAATATAGCCGTTGACGCGGCACTTGTATGAACTCCGGTAGATTATTGTTCATTTTTACACCTATAATGTCAATTTTGTGTTTTGCTCTCGCTAATCTTGTTTTGGGCAGCTTTAGTCGATGACGGTGTCTAGACGGGGTAGTTGTGAGCTTAAGAAAACCTTCTGACATAATTAGCTCGTTTTGGTAGCGTCAGTATCTTTGTCTCCCTTATGTATGAGTTCTCGGGCGAAATCGTTACACTCAATGAATCTTGCGAGGGCTAAGCCATGGCTAGTGAATAATAAATACTATTTACAAACGTAAATTCTATGTCTAAATCGAAAAGGTTTATATTTGACTGAATTTTTGTTGCAGTGTTGGTGATTCCAATCAAAATAAGCAGATAAAGAATCAGAACACCAGAAGGTGCAAGAGGAAACTCTCTCCAGCCAGCATTGAGGCAGCTCGGAAGAAATCGAACGACGCTAAACTTAAAGATAACGAAAAGGCGGTAATAGATGGCGACAATATAACACAGGACAACAACACTTTAACAGAAGAAATTATTAAATAAATATTTAAAAATAAGAAAAGTTTTTTTTGTTGACCTACCTATTATTATAGCAAAAGTGCATCTGATAGATTTTAATTTTATTATGTTCTTCGTCGGGGTAGCGCACAATTTATGGCTATAGGTACCAGCTTCTGCCCGCGGCTTCACCCGCTCTTTTGAGGGTTATACAGCTACGGGATATTACCTACTAGCGGTCTGCCCCGGCTTCGCACGGGTATCTATCAAAAAAATAATTTTCTTACGGAACCCTAATTTTTTTTATATATTTAATTTAATTTTGCCCATATTCATCACAGAAAATTTTGGATTCTAATAGTGAAAGAATTTTTCAAATCGTTCCAGTAAGGTTCCAGTAGTTTCGGAGCCTATTCAATTCTAACAATCAAATCTTTCCTCTAAATAATATTAGTTATAGAGGTTATATACTACATCACTACATCTCATTATTTCATTGATACCTATATCCGTTTTGTCTTGAAAAGGAAAAGGTTGACTGGGCCGAGAGCTTTGTTGGGATGGTGATTTCGTTCGTCCATTTCATAAAACAGCTGACAATGACGTTTACTGTTTCCGGACGAATTGCAAATAAAATAACGCAGAGACAACAGATTAGCAAACGATAACAATCACAGATTGTCTCTTTCTATTTTTGCAAAAGAGTGTATTTTGCTTCTCTTTTCTTTTACAACTAATCTAACAAATGACTCACCGTTTCTGTCATCTATTGTTTGTGATTGTCACGCAGATTTGTTTTAGAATTTCGTAATTTATTTAAAGTGTCTTGTACAATTATTTATTGATAGCACTCGTCCGATGATAATTAATTAACTTTTAATCGGGCTCGGAGTGGAGAGCGTTGCTCACGTGCACACTATCTGCAGCAATTACAATTTGTTTACTTTCGAAACAAGACATTCAAAAACATTGCGATTGTTTTACATTTCCTAGTAATAAAGATGAACATCCACGTATTTATCTTATTTTTTGTGATATGCTTTGCAAAAGGACAAGATAGACAGGTTAGTGGTCCTCTTTTATTATTGGTTGGTACCTATGGTGATAATAACCACCCACTTTTTGTCTAAAACAAAAGTTAAATTTCTGACAAATTTCTTTCTTAGACCTGCCTATCTAAAGCCATTTTAAACTATAATAACAAATATTCACGAGACTACTGAATAGACAATGTAGTATTCAGTAGTTTTATTACATCCCCAATACAATGTTTGCTGATTCCAATGAAATACGACAACTCGGACAGTTCTTTGTTCTAATCTAGCTTAACATCTTACAGATAACCCCCGTCCTAAACCCAGGCTGCACAACCTGCACAGACCAGAATAAAAACCCTCTCGTCTACATAAAAGCAAAGAGCTCCCAAGATGCTATTCACCAGCTTTGGGACTTCACTAGAGGAATACCAACTGTTATCTACATGATTGCAAGCGCCAACTCTACGCTCAATATCACTTGGGATGATAATGCTCGTCCAGTAGAATTCCACCTTGACAATGGAGAGAAACCGACCTACAGCTTTGCCACGGCTATTGACAAGGTTAGTTATCGCTGATAGCTACATTATAGTATATTTTATTTTGCACTTGGATGTGTTAACTCTATGAAGGGGCAGATTCACCAATAATTCTATTTTGACTTTGTATAGTGCAATATTCCTTTTTGTGAATGGCTCTGACCATGTTGATTTAATGTTGGGACAGATATTTTTTGTTTTAGAAAATGCCTGTTTAGAGATTATAGAAATACAATATTATAATAAACTAATATTGTATGACTCAAAAGTTGGCTTTCAGTAAAACCAATGGAAGTGATTACTAGGTTTTGGTTGGTTTGGTGTTTTAACAAATTTACTTCCTGTTTCTGCACATATTTACCAGTAGATACTAGCAATTTTGGTTTGTCCTTTATTAATATTTGTTTATATTTCTTTCCTTCACGCTGCAAAATTGTTCCTTTTGGATTTGTTTATTATTATAAACAAATGTACCTATAACTTAATATACAGTTATTTCTTGCATCTTTTTATCTTTTTCAATTTACATCATGGCAATGTTACCTGCCTACTAAACGTCTCTAGTTAATATTAATAATCCCTAAACTTTTCTCAGTGATTCTGTCTCCTTTGTCAGTGTGTTTGGATACACTAATAACCCCTTATTTTTTTTTTTTTTTTTATTTACTGTTAGTGGCTTTAGTATCGCTGCGGCCATGGTTGGCCTATTGTGATCGCCACTTTGACGGTTCACCTCCGGAGGCGCGGCGTTATAGTTCGCCACTTATCCTAGCAGTTGCTAAGAACTGTAGGATATCCTTCGGGGTGATATCACGTAGTTCGTCAGGGCTAAGCAGGTGCCTGCCCAAACGAGTGCTACGTTTTTGCATCAGTGCACCACATTCTCCTAGCAGATGGAGAGGCGTTTCTTCCGCCTCATCACAAAATCTGCAGGATTTCGTGTCGCTTAGCCCCAATTTGAACATGTGCTTGTTAAGGCGACAATGTCCAGTTAGGGCTCTTGTTATGATGCGAAGATTGTTCCTGTTTAGCGCTAGGATTTGGTTGGTGTACCGTTTGTCGAAGGCTTTTAACAGTGATTTTGCATGAAGCATGCCCAAGGAATTTTCCCATAGCTTGATGGATTCCTCGTAGCAGGTGTTCAGCAGGATTCTGTTAGCCAGGCTTTTAGGAATGCCACAGAACGGCTCTGGTCCAAACTGAGTCCCCATTGCCCCGGACCGTGCGAGCTCGTCGGCATTCTCATTGCCGTTGATGCCCGCGTGGCCCGGTACCCATCTTAGGATAACTCTGTTATTCGAACCCAGAGCGTTCAGGCGTGACAGGCAGTCCTCGACTAGCCTGGACGTGATGACCTTCGAATCCAAGGCTAGAAGGGCAGCCTGACTATCGGAGTTAATAAAGATAGTTTGGTTGGAGTATCGCTTTTGCAGATTTATATCAGCACATTCGAGAATGGCGAATACTTCTGCTTGGAAAATGGAGGCGTATTCTCCTAGGTTTATGCTCCTGGTAAACCTAGGACGCTCTCCGTATATTCCACAGCCTACATCCAATCCCATTTTGGAGCCATCTGTGTACCATGTTAGGCACCCATCCTTGCAGGGGAGCTGGCTATTCAGCCAGTCTTCCCTGGAAGGCAGTTCCACTGTAAAGTGTTTATCAAACACATGGCGTGGGAGCATGGCATCAGTTGTCATGCTCAGGATGGGAGATTCCAGAGTTGAGTCTTGAAGAGATCTCATTTTCTGGGAGAGCCAGTTCCTTCGGCCTCCAATGCAAGCCCTATACATGCTGGTCTTTGCCTCTTTGTGTATGTGTATATGAAGAGGAGGAAGTCCCAGCAGTGCATTAAGTGCAAGCCCAGGTGAGGTGGACATGGCTCCCGTTGCCATAAGGCAGGCAGTCCTTTGTAGGCTGCTCAGTTTGGTGATTGCGCTGGACTGAAAGGCTTTGTTGTACCATACCATAGAGGCGTATGTTGTAATCGGCCTCACAATAGCTAGCAGTGTACAGCCAAAGGGCAATCCTGGGGTTAACGCCCCAGTTTTTACCCATTAGTCTGCCGCTCGCCCGAGCCATCTTTGCTTTTTGCAAGACGTTGGCTAGGTGAGTGTTCCACGTTAGTTTTTGGTCGATGGTGACGCCCAAGTATTTTACTTCTGTGGAAAACGTTATGATTTTACCGTTGAGTACAGGCTTCACAAGCTTGTCTAGCCTTCGTTTGTTAGTGAAAGGTATAATCACAGTTTTATCAGCATTGACTGAGAGCTCGCTGTTACGGCACCAGTCGCTGACAGTGTTGAGAGCTCGCTGCATGATACCAGAGATGGTGGATTGGCAGAAACCTCGCACGACAATCACAAGGTCATCTGCGTAACCTTGCGCATCAATGCGAAGGTCTGCCAGATCACGCAGGAGCTTATCCACGGCTAAGGTCCATAAAACAGGCGATAGGACTCCGCCTTGGGGGCATCCCCTAGCCGTGGATATTTCAATAGTTGATTGTTGAAGGGCAAGTTTTGCTCCCCTATGCGTGAGCATATCCTCCACCCATCTGGTGGTGGTCGGGTCAACATTTTTGTTTTTCAACCCACTCACCAGAAGCGATGTAGGGGAGTTATCAAATGCCCCTTCAATATCAAGGAATGCGCAGAGAGCTATTTCCTTGTCCTCCAAAGCCTTCTCCACTTTGTCAATGAGACTGCTCAGCGCAGTTTCTGTGGATTTGCCCTTGCGATAGGCATGTTGGCTGTGGTGGATGGGAGATGTAGCGAGCGCTACATCTCTGATGTATCTGTCTACCACCTTCTCCATGGTCTTGAGAAGAAATGAAGAAAGGCTTATTGGTCTGAAGGACTTTGGCTGGCTGTAGTCCTTCTTTCCAGCCTTGGGTATAAAGATAACTTTGACTTTAGTCCACTGTTCTGGCACATATCCCCAGGCGAGGCTCGCCCTGAATATTTTTACCAGATATGGGGTGAGGACGCTTATTCCCCGCTGGAGAAAAATTGGGAGAATTCCATCCTCACCACAGGCTTTGTTTGTTTTAAAGGAGTTCACAGCCCACCTGACCTGGTTCGGTCTTATGATCCTGGCTGCTCTACTCCAGTCCTCATTCCGAGGCTTGTTGGAGTTGGTGGATGCAGGTTGATGCAGGCTTTTGTCCCGCGAACCAGGGAAGTGGATTGACGCCAGCAACTCTAGAGTTTCCTTATCATTTGTTGTTAAGGAGCCGTCCCCTCTTTTGAGGAGACCTAGTTGATTAGATTTGGCTTTAGAGAGCAGTTTGTGGAGTCTTGCACTTTGAGGCATGTTTTTGATCTCCTCGCAGAGCTTCCTCCATGTTGTCCTCTTAGCCTTCCTAATTTCTATGTTATATTTCGTTAAGGCTTTTTGGTAGACCTCCCAAACGCGAGTCTTCATAGCCTTATTGAAAAGTTTTCTGGTCTTGCTCCTTAACTTTTCAAGCTTGGAGTTCCACCAGGAAACTTTTCTTTTAGTAGTTTTGGACTTTAACGGGCAGCTCTCCTCATAGGCCGTGCAAATGCCTTTAGAGAGGATCGCAACCGCAAGCTCAAGACTATCTCGGGTTTTAATACTTTTGGGGCATTCATCGAGCGTTTGCCTAAGTTTGTCATTGAAAACATCCCAGTCAGTCGCCCTAGGATCCCTGTAAGTTAAGATTTGAGGATCAAGGGAGGCCTTAATCTCAAAACAAATGTGTTTGTGGTCGGACATTGAGTTTTCGCTAGTAACATGCCAGTCATTGATATGCCTGGCAAGGTTGTTAGTAGCGAACGTTATGTCCAACACCTCTTGTCTAACCCGGGTTACAAAGGTCGGTTCGCGGCCTGTGTTAAGTATGGTTAGGTTGTTAGCTACAATAAAGTCATAAAGTAACTCACCTCTTGCGTTGACGTCCGTGCTCCCCCAAGCCCAGTGGTGAGCGTTGGCGTCGCAACCAACGAGGAGTTCGGCGTTGTTCTGGGCGGCGAAGTCGACCACCCTCGCCAAGTCCCCCGTTGGGTTGTCTCTCTCTCCGGGTAGGTAGGCAGAGCACACAATTACCCTCGCCCCGCTCCATCCCTTGAGGTCGACAAAAGCAGCCACCAGGTCGTCGTTGCAAACCTCTGTGACAGGCAGAAAATTAACAAAATTCCTAAAAATTATGCAAGCTCTGGGTCTAGTGCCAGTACAATTAACTAGTAACTTACCGGCGGCGTCGAGTCCCAGAACCTGAGTATTGGCTACCCAGGGTTCCTGGATCAAGGCGAGGCTAGCTTGTCCTTCAGACAGGCACCACTCCATCACCGCGGAAGCTGCCGCGGCATGGTGGAGGTTTGCCTGGAGGATCCTCGCCGTCCCCGCCTGGGTAGCCGTTACAGGTTTCCCCGATGGTAACGAGGCTTTGACCTAACTAGTTTCGGGCGCGCTCCGCGCCCTCGGCTAGTTTCGGCCGGCCTGTCACCCCTTGCACCTCCTCGGGGACCTCCGTGACTCTGTCTCAGTGGAGCCGGTCTGTTCTGGGGCGTTACATTGGAGGTGCCAGCCACTACTGCTCTTGGCCCTGGACCTCCTGTGCTTCGCCCGGAAGAACTCGCTCCACTGGACGTGGACGGCTGCGGACCGCTCACGCCACGCCTCGATGGACCGGACGTGCCCAGGGGCGGTACATTGGAGCGCCTTGCCACGTCAGGACGCGGCCTTGGTTCTCCTGTGCTTCGCCCTGGGAAGCCCGGCACACCGGACGTAGACGCCTGCGGTTCTATGCCGGCCACTGTCGGCTTTGAGTCGGAGCCGCCTTTTACCCCGAAGGCTATCTTTTTAAAGCCTAGGGCAGCCTGAAAATTGACGGCTCGAAGGGCTTCTAGAGACAGGTCGTCTAGGGCGAAGGCTACGACGAACCCGTTCCCCTCAGATCTGCTGTATAGCACCTTCCAAAGTTCAGTACGAAGTCCCTCGTTCTGAGTTCTCAGTAGTTGGACGGCTTCGTCAACCGATGCCGCCTCAATACTGGGCACAAACGTCACCACAACCACAGGCTTGGGCAACTCGCTCTCGGGAATAACCGAGAGTTCTGCCCCGGCCCATGGCTTGATTTTAGGGACCTCGCTTACGAGCCAATCTTGGCTCTCCTGGTTCTCGCAAGTAACCAGTATCCACCCAGGTTTGTGACTAAAATTTGCGAACCTGGGCCCCTTGCAGCTGCTGGCTATATTCAGTATCGCCAGGGTCAGGGAACGATGGACCTGCTTCATTTGTTCGTCGCTCATGGAGGTGGTGTTGCGAATACCAACACGCTTCGCCTCCGCGACCTGCTTGAAGCTAGGTCTGACATCCGACACCTGGGACACCTCCAGCCTTGGGGCCTTTTTAGGTTGCTCCTTGGGGGATTCTTCTTCCGATCTGGGTCTTTTGGTAGACGCCTTTGGATCGGGGGGAGCGTCAACCACGGGGATTTGGCTCCAAGGCTTTGCCGCCAAAGGCCGAGCTTCCTCAAAGCTCAGATTGGCGGCCATCAGCCTTCGGAGCCTCTTCCGGGCTGCTCCGCTCAGCTTTTTACTGCATTTGCCTGCAGTCGTTCCCGTGGCAGGGGCCGCAGCTTCGGAGCCGCCGACCTCTGACCGGTCTCCTGCCAGGCAAGGAGCAGTAATCATAGGCTCTGGAGAGGCCAGTAGGGCCTCCTCCAGCCTATTATTGGTTTCTCCCGAGAAGAAAGGAGAGGGTTCTCCAGAAGGAGAAGAAGATTTGGTTGGCGTTTTAACGATATCCATGCAAATCCCACGAGAAGCTAGGGAACTAAAGCTACCCGCCAGCAGAGCCCCGCATGCCCACGGGTGGGCTAAGTACTACTCCGATTCGCCCTGTTTTCGAAGAGACACCGTTCGCGACTGAATAACCTTCAGCCATTCATCCCTCGGCACGGTACGTATGACACCTTGGATTGGTTTGTCGGATTATTGGCCACCGCTAACAATGTCCCCCCCGTAGGGGCAGAGATTATTAACGATGGGAACCAGGGTGCACCGGCCCGCAACCTGCTACCGTTCCCCAGCGACGAATCCCGGAGGACAGGTAACAGTACGGGCTCACGAGGAGGTTATCCGACCACGACACCCCAAAATAACCCCTTTATCCATATTGGTCCCCTAACATAGAACATCTGCTTAGTGTTATATCTCTCTGACTAAAGTCAATAGAAGAAATAAAAGTGTTTTAAGTTAGCAGAGTATTATAAATAAGGGGTCAAATCAAATATGCATGATCCTCCCATTTCTAAAGTATCAACATACAACATGTTGATACTAAATTTAATTAAATTAAATCCCATTTCTAAAGTATACCTACGTCATATTATGAATCAATTTAAAGCTGACTCAACATTTGATTATTTGCTCAGTAATAACATCAGTTTCATGTTACTTGTTTGCTATCTTATTGGATGACCTAAATGCAATAATAGGTACATACTAAAACATAGCATGCTAATGTTTGCCTTATCTGTTTTGCGTCCTTATTTGTTTGATCTACAAAGTCAAAGTGTAATTAACTGACAGAGTGCGATGCAAATCCCACTGTGCTCGCTCACTGATGTTTTGTAGATATTTACTTCATCATAATGTTGAACTCTGTAACTGTTTTCCGTTGACTCTTCCCGTGGGTGTCGCAAGAGGCGAATAAATGAAACACACCGGGGGCGGGCAGCAGGGCCCTCAGCGTCCGATCCCCAACCCGCATGCTGGGGGATTATCCGGAATACCCCCATGATGATAAAAGCCAGAAAATGGCCAATAGTTCCCGGCCGCCTCGCTATTCCTGGTACAAACGAAAGTTTTTAATCAGGGCGGGTCCTAATCACTCATGCATGATGCATGACATGCATGACCTACACGGAGCCGAAACGCAAAGACTCGCGTTAGGGCTGGTCCACCAGTTCCTAGTTCAAAGTCGCTCAGGGAGATACGGAATGAGCTGTGCTCGGAGTTTCTCTGAAAGCTAGGGTTCGTATTAAATACATCCGACAGATAACCTAAGTTATCGACATAGCTCAAATAATTAGCAACCTAAAGTGGCAGTGGGCCGGCCATATTTCGCGTAGAACCGACAAACGCTGGGGTAAACGTGCTCTTGAGTGGAGGCCGCGACTCGGCAAAAATAGTGTAGGACTTCCTCTGGCCAGGTTGGATAACGATCTGGGAAAGACTGCAGGCAGATGCAGCAGGTGCCCTTAAACTTATCGTTTAACATCAGCAACGGCCTCGTAGTGGCGATGAAAGTAAACTGTTTCGTGTCCATCCCATGGTTGTCTGGAAGAGATCGCTCTCAACGATAGCCCATAGTGCAAATTTGTTAGTTTTGTTTTTCTGTATTTTGTACGTTTTCTTCTTTGGTGTGCAATAAAGTGTATTGTACACACTGTAATTCCTTTTGGTTGGTGTAATTCACATTTTGGTTGGTCAGCCCTATTCGCCCAAATAAGATCATAATAGGGTAAATAAAGGTTGAGATACTTACCAAAACAATATCATTCGAAAACCCATCCAAAGTAATAAACAATAAACTGACGACCAAGGACGCAATCATTGATTTATGATGTGAGTCTACCACCCTTGGGGGTTGGGAGGTAGGCTCCCCCTTCCGCCGGGATTTATTCGCTAGACAGACAGGTATGGAGGGTCCTGTAGTGAGGGGCAAACTTCGTGATCTAAAGGGACAAGGGTTGTTAGGAATGTCATAGTAAAGTGAAGTCTTCACTTCGCTGAATCCACATAATCCGGTGATCATATGGATTGACAAACTGGAAAAGACATCGGACAGGATCTGTTTTTTTCCGCCAAACACTGGGGTCTGTGTATTCCAATTCACAAAAATATTCACTGCTGAACATGAGTCGCCAAACAACGAGGGTTTTTCCAAAATCGCCAGTCTTCACTACGCTTGGCAGGCAGATTGTTGAAAGTGTTGAATATACCTACCTACACAAGGTAGCTGGTAGTTGCTGTCTACCTCTAACTCGACTCTTTCGACATCCGCGGGTTGAGTTGGTAGGGTCGAGTATTGCCCCCTTTTCTTCTCAAATACGTCCCTGGAGGGGAGGTTAAGCCAACTTCATTATAGACAAACTAAGTACTCTACAGACCAGTCGCATGTTGATAAGATGTAGCGGACCGAACATATTTACTTCGACTTTCACCAATCCACCCGCCAAGTGTGGTGATCATGGCAAAACCATTTAACAGTGGCAGTGCAAGTGCTGATAGACACAATACATCCGTAATTTTTCTTATTAAAGAACGGTGGTTCAAGCTACGAAATAACTCGCTCAGTGTCGCAGCAACTGCAGGTGCTTTAAACTGGCGCGACGTTTTCAGAGTCGACTTCAAATAGCGCAACGTTCCAATCACCACTTCGGTGAGCACGCGGTTAGGTATAGCTTGAATCAAAATCGAATCAAAATCTCGCGCGGCGTAAACTAGCGCGCTGTTTTCACACTCGACGTATTGAGGATTTGAGGAGCGAGGTTCTGAGAACCATTCATTTTTATGCCGTCGTCGGCTACGCTCATCATTACTCGTGTCCTAACTTACCTATAGAACCCAATACGGACATGCCATATTCATCTCCCTCGCACCTGTAGCGTCTAGACCATACTTCCCCCCAGTCTAAATATAGGTTTTACAGAACGAGCAATCAATAACGGCTGCGCAGATTGATGCGCTGTTGCACTTTAAAAGTAGAAATCTTAGGGCTCAGAACGGTAGTGCAGTGATAGATGACGTAGCGATAAGACGTTTATGCATATCGGGCGTGGCAACGGCTGTGGGGCTTATGTCGCTTGCTGATGAGGCCGAAGCAACTGGTAAGATCGTAGCTTCTTTCGGTTTTGGGTTTTAGTTTCTGAAGGAGGTTGGCCACTGTAGCACCTTGGCGAATTCTAGTTATTTGTGATGTCAGAGTTTTGCTTTGCCGAGTTTAGGCGTGCGTTTAGGAATCATTTTAAATGGAAATTCGATTATTATAATGATGTTCATTATGATTCAGAATAACCTTGTTTTGAATCTTGGTAGGAAACCTACTACGCTAGATGCAGTAGGTATCTAATAATCGTATTTGTAGATTTCTTGCTTAAATCTAGTACCGAAATATCAAGTTGGAGATTCAATAGTAAAAACGAGAAATATGTTTAATTTATCAGTCAACATCTCGATTTCAAGTGAGTTTTCTGGGAACATCCGCCATTTTGTTATTCAGTCGTTTGGGGTTGCGTTTCAAAATGGCGTCCTATCTTATGTTACTGAAGATCATTGCGCATGTGCACCTGTACCTCTTTGAATTTGCTTGCGTAAATAAGTGTCGTAGTCGTCATCGGTGAGACTACATGATGCGTAGGTAAGACAAAATAGTCTTACATTATACCTACTACCAAATTTCTTATTCAATTCTACGCGTTTATTTCAGACAACAATAAATTATAATAAGTACAAAAATAATTTAGTGTTAATATTTGATTCTGAAACATACCTACATAAGAACTAGTTTAGTAGGTTATAAACGCCACTTTCAGTCCTCGACATCCATGCATATCTTCCATTTTGTTTTCTGTCGGGCGTGGTCGCAAATCAAAATGGTGGCCCATCGTGCGTGTCTGACCGACCCTTATTGCGCCTGCGTGACTCTGTAACAGAATACGAATAATTACGTCATGGGGAAAGACGTGGCACATTCGGTCGTTTACGAATCGAAGTAGACTTAAGCTAAGCTTTTGAAATCGCTCATAAGATAGGCTATAAGCTAATAATAATTAATGGTGTGAAATGGAAAACTAACCTAAAATCTTGAGCCATTGGAGGCTCAGGTACTAAAGCAGGCATCCCCATAACAATACTGCTTTCTTATTTTACACTGCAGTGCCATTGAATGGCACTGTAGTGTAAAATAAGAAAGCAGTATGCCTGCCCCTGCTTCGCTAGGGTCACCGGAGCTTGAATTCCAGGCCGATCAATACAACGAAGGCAAGGCGCTAGCGCACAATTATGGGAGGCCCATATCCAGCCTTGATAGCTTACTGAGTAGTACTTTTATTTGCTGAGTAGTACTGAGTATAGGCCCCTTGTTGTTGTAGGCTGATGAGAATGTAGTTTATAAATCGTTTGCCCTCAGATCTACGAATACGATGACGTCAACGACGACGGCCACATCAGCCCGAAATGTCCCCAACGATCCTTCTCGCTACGTGATCTATCCTGGCGCCGCAGCGAGAGCCTGCTTACCGACAAGGAAGCAGAGATGCTGGTCCAGGCTGACTTCAAGCAGGGGAGGAAATCTGGAACTGTTGCTATCAAGGTAAGAAACTAGCAGAGAACCAAAGATTCACAATTCGGGCTCAAAAAAGATCCACGATATATTTTTCGAAATTTAAGATATTAAATATTGGAAATAGGACAGCGAAAAAAGCGATACCATAAGAGTTCCAAAACGATCTCGAAAGCCTAAAAATTAGCAAGCTGAAGTGGCAGTGAGCCATATAGATAATCGCTGGGGTAAACGTGTTCTTAAAGTGAAGACCGCGACTCAAATAAGTAATACAGTGGGCGTGTGGTAAGATGGGATAAATACCTGAGAGATACTGCTGGCAGATGCTGGATGCGTCAGAAGACTGGGCGGTGGTGTGGCGTTCATTAGGGGAAGCTGCACATCTGCTCTGAAATAATATATGCTGGTGAACATCATCAGATAATTATGCATTTCAGAATTAAATTTTTACTTGTATTTATTTTATGTGGTTACAAAAACTAACTATTCGTTTATGTGTTGGACCGAAGACATTAGAGGTGACGAGGAGTTGATGGAAGGAGGGGAAACTTAGGATCGCTATTTGTGGCATCGTCATTTGGGGGGAGGGGGGGGGGCAGAAGGCTTTGTTTAGAAGTGGACGTCGTTCAAAGTGAAATTATATGATTTGAAGGCGATCCTTCGTAGAGAGTAGCCCTTTTATACGCAATACAGAATAATTCATACTCATACCCCAAGACGCAGAACTCAAGACCAGACTACCTTATCTTGTTTCTTGTTAATAGTTATTGATGTAGAATAAGAAAATAAAATCCTTATCGTATACATTCTTCACACGCCCTTTGCCTTTATTATTGTATTGTCGTATCAATTGCACTAATTATAATGACCATGTTTACTTACGATAATGTAAGAGTTTTATAATAGTTTTTAATCTTCGGGATCGTAGACAACATGAATGTAAAAAACTTGATTTTATTTATTGAGTGTGTTAGCGACTGAAAAAAAGAAGACGCCTTTCTGTGAATGTGAAACTTGTCAAGCGCCTGTGGCCAAGAAGAAGAAGTGAAGATAGGATGCGTAAAAAGGGCTGACGTGAGAGGATGGGAATAACAACAGTGTGTTTTGTATAGTAGTGGATGTTAAATTATGAAAAACGCAAATAGAATGTAATCAACAAGGGTACCAATGTTATTGTTATATGGAAACAAACCCTTTCAATAAAGTTACCATCTTGCTTTTGTATTTTGGACTGATTTTTCTAACAAGTGAAAATAATTATTTGACATAATTGTTTACACAATCATCTATCCAGCCACACAGTTGTCATAAGCACTAACCGCCGGTTCACACATGTCTCCGTTTTACTGTTGCGTTTTATCGCATATATTTATTTTTATATAAGTACGTATTTTGTTCGATTTTGTTCGTCGATCTGTATACAGAATACTGTGCCATGTGTGAAGTCGCTCATACAACCACATACGCCATCGACGAAAAAACTACGTACACGATAAAACGGAACAGTAAAACGGAGACATGTGTGAACCGATGGTAAGCATGGAAATTGGAATACTTCACTGTATTCTAAGCCTAGTTTCATCATCCTGAGTGCTCTTAAGTTCCGCTGAAAGTTTCTATAACCGCGGAACTGTTATTATCAATTATTGGTAGCTAATTGTACTGACAATTTGATAAGTGTACGGTTTATCTGTAAAAAATGTATAATAATAAAATTATATTCCTGTGGTAGATTTAGATTTTTAAATTACCTATATCAGGATATACTCGTAGGTAGGTAAAAACGTATTAATTCTTGTTAGAACTAGTCGGATACTTGATTTCGTGGCACAGAGCTATCCCGTATTGAGGGCTTACGTACTTTAAAACGAAAACCCCATGCTTGTCGTAGTTGGACCTCCTCCCGTACAGAGCGTACGCGGCGCTGCTCCCGCGTCTCATCCACTCCGCCAACTCGTCGCTCGCGGACGTGCGCCTCGTGAACCTCACGGCCGCGTACAACGCGACGCGGTTCGCTCTGCACGTGCTGCTTGTAGCTACCGACCGGCGGACAGACTCCTGGAGCTTTGTCATGAGGAAGAGCTTGGATGACGAACACACGCCGGGCGTTTTTGAGGTCAGCTCCACAACTCTAATATACTGGCGACCCGCCCCGGCTTCGCACGAGTATTTAACAAAAAAAAAGTTAAAGTTTTTACACACGCGTTCGTTCGGATACACTATTGAAGTTTTCATAGAGATCCCTAACTTGTTTTAAAATATTTTATAGCCTATTCATCACGGAAATTTTAGGATTCTTATGGTGAAAGAATTTTTCAAACAAACAAACAATCAAATCTTTTCTCTTTATTATGTACTTGTATTTTGTGACGTGTCCAAGAGTCCTGTATGGTCTAAAGGAAATAAAGCACTTTGATTTTGATTTTTGATATTATAATTTTAAGTATAGATGATTACAATAAACATACAAGTCAAGTCCGGATTGATCAAGTCAGATCTGCCTCATATTTTTCGTTTCAGTTTAGGATTTTTGACTTGTGACACGTTATCAAGTTATCATTGAGGCGGCTATCTGGACTTTACCCTATATTACGAGTAAATTAATGCTGACTACATATATATGTATACTATAGATAATCGAGATGTCGTCCCCGCGGGGCGGCGGGCGCGGCGGCTACCTGCAGTTCCGGCCCGTCGCGTACACGGACGCGCAGCGAGACGTCTCATCCTCCACCAACACGCACGTCTCCAAGTTCAACAGGTAATGTTATCTTTTTCAGGTTCACCTATCGCCTTAGTTTTTGCCATTGCCGTGTGGTGCCGGCATAGAATTTCACCACCCCAACTCTTCCCGTGGGTGTCGTAAGAGGCGACTAAGGGAAACACAGCGGGGGGCGGGCAGCAGCGCCTTCTGCAGAACAACTACACCGAACTGCGATCCCCAACCCGCATGCCCAGCGTGGGGATTATGGGCAATAACCCCCACATAATGATGCCATATGCCTATGGCGCTCATTAGGGGAGGCCTATGTCCAGCAGTGGACTATTATAGGCTGGTGATGATGTGATGTTGTATCGCCTTAGTTTTTGCCCACCTAGACTGTTCCTGCGGGTGTCGTAAGGCTTGCATCTTTAGCTAAGATTTTGAAATAACACTTGAATTAGCAAAATACTTTGGTATTATATGGCGACAATGGCGAGGCGAGTTGTTCGCGTGTAAAAGGGATTGGCAATAGGTGGCACTGGAACTAAAAGTAACTATTAATTTACGCGGCGCACGACTAAATAATGCCGGACGACCAACACAGTATCATCTAGCCTCAAGCTAACCAGAGCTTGTGTTATGGGTACTAGATGACTGATAAATAAAATACAATATTATTAGATATTTTTTATTATACCTAGAAAACGATCAGAACACCCTGAACAAATATCTGCAGATCGTACAAATATTTGTCCCGAGGCGGGAATCGAACCCGCAACCTCCTGCGTCGCAGGTGACCTTTGCCCACCGCGCCACAGAGGCGCGTATCGTCAAATAATAACTTCGTTGTTATGATTGCGGGACGAATTAGACGCGCTTAAAAGGGACAGAGCACGCTAGTGAAGACTAAATTTTTATCACAAGAAAAAATACTTCGGCCAAACCTTTCCTATTTTTTGTACCTTTCCTTTTGATTTCCTAATTATCAGCGCGCTTACATGCGACCACTAGACCAACGATGCATAATAATGTAGTTCTAATACACAAAGCAGTTGATGTACATCTCTATAGCCCCATTGCAAACTACGTATAGATAAATGTAGGGTTTGATGTCTATGGTAATATTATAAAATGAACTTGCACCCTCAGGACCTCGCTCCCCGGGGGCAGCACCCTGCGGCAGTTCTACAGCGACTTCGACAACGACCAGCTGTTAGTCCAGGACTTCTTTGTCTCTTTCGGCCTCAGCGGGGACGGCTTCTACAAACAGCATAACTATACCTCCTGGTGAGTGGCTTTACCAACGCTATTATTCTTCGATCTAAGAGATGTTGATTTTGTTTCATAAAAAAATAAATACAGTCTGGGGGCGGGTAGTAAATAAAATTTTTGTAAATACCCGTGCTAGTCTAGCTATAATACCATAATTTGTTATCTCTTTCAGGTCATTCTCCGTCGGGTACGGCACTCCGCCGATAGAGACATTCTCTGTGTTCGTCATCATCATCATCTCCATCGGGCTCGGAGTGCCGGTGTTGCTCGCTCTGTCCGGCGTCACGTACGTACTCTTCCGGCGCTGTCGACAGCGGAACGCACCTACTAGGCTAACCAATGAGGAATGACTATCCCCACTCTAAACTAGGCATTCCATTCTTTGATTGTTGAGATATAGTCGACGTATTAAAATAAACTCATACTTAAACTCACACTACTCAATAATGTCGTGTTTTCTTTGTTTGTTAAGGTATAGTCGACGTATTAAAATAAAGTACTCAATTATGTGGGATTTTAATCAAATCAAAATATTGATCTGTCTTTTTAATTGGTCTAAGGTCGATATTGTTGCTAAATATGCTTAAGTAACGGTGTTTTGTTTGATAATTATTACTCATACATAGATCCGAGTAAGGTTTCATAATACGGGCCTAAGTATTGATCCAAGAAATAAAATGTTGAACAGTCCAAAAGTCTGAAACGGGCTTAGTATTTTCTGAATGTTATAAAATAAGACAGATTTTAAAAATGATCATGACTTACTACCTGTGTGAATTAGGAAAACTAAAATAATTACAAGTCCTAAATATTTCATATTTATTACGTAGGTTAATTTTATTTTATTTGATATAATAATGATGTTTTAGTCTAGGTTGAAATCAGGATCTGAATCTAAGTTCTCGTCAATATTATTTATATTTTTCGGAAGCTATCTACTCTTATAAATTAGAATATAAATTATAGTGTAAAGAAAGCTCAGAGGCTACAAGTGCATTTTATGATAACCTGTAAATATATAAAACAAACAGATTTTATATACCAAATAATAAATTATTATTTTAAAATAACACTTTTAGTCTAAGATAGGATAATTAGCTGTAAATAATTAAAACGGACATATATCTTTTAATGATAATTAACAAATTAACAATAAATAATTAACAATAAATAAATTTAATAACTAATCTAGGGAAGGTTTTTATGATCTAAATATTATAACCAAAATAATATATCTAGTTGGGATGAATGACAAATAAATAAACATAAGGTTATGGTTAAGTTTAAGGTTAACTTAAACTTAAGGAAGGTTCTAAGCTGTGAATATTAAACCGAAATTGTGTTAAAGGGATATTGCGTTTTAAATTACTTATAACAATAAATTATAAAGTATAATCTAAGCGAGGTAAAGCTGTTATTATTAAAACCGCATCGATTTGAAAGTGATTTGCAGTACTAATTTACTTAGAACAATAAGTTGTAATGTTTGTAAAGTCCATAATTCTTGCAGATAATTCCAAAAAAACAACTCATAATGACTGAAACCCGTCTCATCTCATTCGTAATCATCCAAATCAATAGTTTCTTATAAAAATAGTATTGATCTAACTGACAATAATCATTGCATTTAGTTTTTATAAAAATATTTTTTTTTCTTTTAAATGATTATTTTTTGTATGGTATTAAGATATTTCAGTCGACATTCGCGTCCCTATATTGCTTCAAGTTTTTCCATCAAGCTTACAATTTTCCTTCGCGTGGTGAAAAGGGGTCTGAATTTTGACTCGCATCTTACCTAAGACATACATACATAAAGTAATTATTCTAACTTCTAAGGGGATCCCATTAAAATGTTAAATACTATAAAATACATTAAAGTACTCAAATCGCTTAAGATACATTTTGGTTATTTCTTATTTTACCACAGACCATTAAATTGATTTTAATAATAAAGGTTTTCTTTCCTTTTCAAAGGAAAAAAACAGCGTTTCATGTATGGCTTTATTTTGATTTCATCACTATAAATCAAATACTGACCGATGATCTCTAATTAAGCGATATTTATATTATTTTAAAATCTTTAAATTTATCGAAAGAGAAGAAGAGCCTCGGGCAAATCTATGGAATCAAATTACAAATGTTTATTTATAATCCATCTTGAATATTCATTCGCATACATAGAAAATTCTTTATTGTACACCTAACAAATAAAACAATTGAAAATCAATATGGCATTTACAAATATGATATTACAATAGGTATTAACAATATTTGCTATTGTGACTGATTATCTAAGTAATATCACGCACAATAGGTATATTCAATTAGGTAAAAGCATATTATTGTGTATTTCATTATATTAACAATTGGTAGGTTTGGGATTCATGTGTGTTAAAATACAATTTAGTTTAAGTAAATAAAGATCCCTTGTACATATAGCAAAACTATAGCAATCAAGGCCGAAAACGTGACACTTTTCTAGTGGTGGAGCCTGGAGCCAGGTGTATTGTGTGTATTGTAGAGTTCTCAATTCATTATTATTATAAAATACCTAAGAGTTTTGATTTAAGTTTCAAGGAAATAGTAGTCGGACGAGACGGGCGGCATTAAAATATCAGCGCAATATGATTTAGCTTTAAATCCAGAGTGGTTTTAAAAATTATGAAATGCTCAATACAATTCAGGACATTGTGGCTCGTATCGTCGCATAATCACCACCAAAACTTGTTTTTGTATGATTCTACGACGACACCATTGCCATAGTGAAGCGATTGGTTTAGCAGAATAGGTATCTGTTTTACCTGCTGTACATAACTACATTTCTTTATTGCTTCTTTTTTTTTAACTAAGTGAATAGCGTAATGTATTGAATACTAGTAACTAACTCTTTTCTCCCACATATTGAATAGTAAAAAGATATAGGGAAACACTTTCGGTCAAATCGTAGCATATACTCGTTTTAAAATAAAATACGGCTGTGATAAGTTATACTTGAAAACATTCTGTATCTACCTCTATAATTTAATATAATTATACCTCTACATGAATATTCTCGGCTGATTTTCACAAGAAAATCACATCAACTCAAAATACAATCACAAATAATCTCTTTCATTCTAAATGGGCATTAAAGCTTCTACAATGTTTTCCCCGCCTGGGGCGCAACATAAAAACTATTATTCCATTTATGGTTTCTAAGGCTTATGATGTTAATGTTGTTAAATTTTATAAAAGCATTGTTGTGATAAAGCGTTCGAGTGATAAAACATATATTTTTCATTTCATTAATAGTTTTTTATACATTTATTAATTTATGTCGTATTTATTGAAAATCCTTTGGATCTCCTTTGGATCGCCACGTTTAATTTAATTTACAAAATAATAAACTCCGTTTTCATTTCAATTTTGAGTTTCAAGCGTACACAACTTATTTATATTTTTATCCATAGATATTCTTATAAAATAACTTGTAGAAGGCAGGCATTGTGATAAAATGGTAAGCTGATAATATATCATTATAAGTATAGTTTGTTTATAAAATCATAATTGCGCTTTTACTTTTAATAGCTATTTATTAACTGGTTACCTCGTTTGTACATACAGCACTACTGTTTCTGACGCGAGGTGAGCTTCAATGTGTACATAGAAGTTGTGTGTATTAGCGGTAGGGAGGTATTTATAATTAGCTACAATATAATATCTAAGTAGGCATTTTTAAAGTCAGTTTTAGCAATGTATTCGTTGAATTTATGCGTGAGTACTCGAATCAATTCCAAATTATAATTATCCTACTTCTATTCTATGTAACACAATAAATTGGAAAGCTGCAGCAAGCAATTTAAACTGCTGCGTCCATTTTGATTAGTTCAACAACAGGAAGGATTCAGTTTATAAATAAATGTGGTCCGCCCAGGCTTTGGACGGATAATTAGCAAAAAGTTCGGAACCATATGAAAACTTATTTTTTTTGAAAATATTCTATAGACTATGTTCAAAACAGATAATGTAGGATTCTAATAGCGACAATATTTTTCAATATGAATGTAAGCGGGTTAACTACGAACCTATTATATGTTGTAAGAACCAACGTTTCATCCCTTAACGAGGGACTTCATCAGGGTGAGTGCGGCTCACGTCGCGCCCGTATCGCCTCTATGCGCTCACTGACAACATATAATAGGTTCGTAGTTAACCCGCTTACATTCATAATGAATTCATCAAACTACGATAGTTTTTATAGTAAAATATTTTTCAAATTGGTCCAGTAGCTTCGGAGCCTATTCAGTTCAAACAAACAAAGAAACAAATCTTTCCTCTTTATAATATTTTAGTATAGATAGTGTGTTGATAACACAGAGAGATATATTTCAACTCGCCAAAGCTTAACAACTCAAATTAATACAATTGGGGGTATTTACAACCAGTTTAAACAAACTTTCGATAGTTGTACAACATTACAATTAACTGACCGTAGCTAAAAAAATCACTTGAATGTGCTAAATGGGTAATTTGTGATAAATCGTAACATAGATTTTTTTAACTTATGCCAATTATGGGCGAGATGTCGCGCTGCGGAATATGATGAGGTACGTAACCATTACCATGGAATTAATCCTACATCAGATAACTCAACCTCAAACACAGAGAAAAGATTTTTCAAATGATGTACAAATTATATTATAATTAATAAGTGGAGTAGGTATGGTTAATATGTACCTTTATTATATACAGGGTGTCCCATGCAACCTATAGCAGTGATGGTCTGGGGACGGGGACACCAATACCTATCGATTGATCACCCTGTATATAGGTGTATTGTACCTACGTAATCTTTAATCATGGTGACTAGACGGGAAAATCGCTGTAATAAGTTAATAAAGTAAGAAACAAAGCGGTAGTGGAATATAGTTCTACCGGGGTAGGTAAGTATTTAAATACGTTTATTACCAATCTACTCATATTTGTTGCTTAATCGACTCAATAAGTGCTTGTTAAGCGACTCAATGCGGCAAATAAATTATATTTTGTCGAAGTTTTACCAAATCCACAAATATTTTACAAGTAAACACCAAGTTATCGTTTTCTTTCTTATGAACTGTTAGTTTCACTCTAAGGCCTTAAATATCCAGCCCTAATAATCTTACTTATTGTTTCAAGTATGCAAATACACTGGAAACGAAACCAAAAATGCTGCAAGTATTTATAAATTATTTTGGGATCTTTGTTTCTTAATAATAACATAATGTTAATTAATGTATATTTGTAAAATAAAAAGTAACACGAAATTCTGAATTAAATTAAGGAAAAAAGCGGTAGTTGTTTCATATAGTACTACTGGCGTAAGTCTACTTCATAAGTTAGATGCTAGATTGCTGGGTATCTACCTAATTACCTATTAGTGATATCAAAAAGTTTTTGCTGAACCCAAAGTCACGCGATATGTGCTGCGACAAACTTTCTTACATGCTACACAATTATTCTTAAAACAAAAGCCTACGAAATTATAATATTTCTGAACTTAAAATCAAAGTATATTATACCCCGCTTAGTAAAACCAAAGAAGATAACAATCAAATAACCTTATTAGAACTAGTATTTACGATTGAGGTAACTACAGACCGTTGCAAACAAACTTCAGGTAGCTCAACTGATCCACATCAATACCAGTAGGAAGTGTCCCCAAGACGCTGACTACATTGCCTCGCAGTACGGCATTGCTGGCTACACTTTTGCACCACTTGGTTATTCCAGGGTTTAATGATATTATAAAGGGTGTGATTACACTATAAATTGGTGGTGATTACTTCAATATCTACATTTGCTAGGCCATACAAATTTGCACCTTTGCGTCGTATGTATTTTAATTCCCGAATACATAGATTTTTTTTGCATAAATCCTACAAAATATTTAAGTCCTATTAAAAAAAAATTAAGGCAGAGTAACCAATAATAAAATTATTTACATTATTATATGACATGAAGTAGTAAGTGAAGAATATTTTAATTAAATTAAGGAAAAAAGCGGTAGTTGTTTCATATAGTACTACTGGCGTAAGTCTACTTCGTAAGTTAGATGCTAGATTGCTGGGTATGTACCTAATTACCTATTAGTGATACAATGTTTGCTTTACCCAAAAATGTACCTTTTATTTAATAGCAATACAAACCACATTTTTTTTTCATAAAATCAGTGCATTACTTTGGTGACGACAAATATTATTAGGATTTGATATATGTATTTTCAATCTACATATTTGGTCAGGAAACTAACTGCAATATAACGTATTAACGTTCCTTTAAAAGCAATAGAGAACAGGTACCTATGCATGGCGTTCAAATGCCTAATAGTTAAGTTAGTTAAGCACGGATCACTTCCATTCTAATGTAGGTATGTGTTAGATGTGAAAATGGTCAGTACGGAAGGAATATTGTGTAATAAAATTACTTAATAATCTTTAGTAAATTAGTATTACAAACGTTTGGTGCCCAAAACGTATGTAGTTTAAATTTTAACTGGCATGGTGATATATATTTTTTACCTCTTTGAATTAAAGCCGTTTGATTTTTAATAAATGTGATGTAAGAATTTAAAATTTTAAGTTAATTTGAATTTAAAAATGAAATATTAAGGACTTGTAGGTATTATAGTTGTATCTTAACTTTAGTTAGAATTTATAAAATTTTGTTCCTAAGTTATTTCTTGAAAAATCCTGTCTGCGTAAATATTAGCGTACAGTAGGAATATTTGTTTAAATTGGATAGGTTTTAAAACTGAGCATTGTACCCTATAAACCAGCTCAAAGTCATATTAAAACTTATCATCAGATGTTGAAAATGATCTTTTAAACCAACGCAGCCTACATCGTCCATAAAACTTTACCAAAACTTTAAAATCTACCTACTAATCTGACGTCAATTCCTATTGGTTCCAAAGATCGAAGAAAATAAATCAAAATCTTAGGAAAAATTTTGATTTTGAAGAAAATAGTGTTCTAAATTAAGTATTATGCTTTATCCAACTATGGCATCTTTTAAATGTGGGACAAGTTTATACAAATCTACTTAGAGATACGTATGTATGATATAACCAACCACTAAAACCAAACTTTCATAATTCCATTTCATTCGCACTTATTCACCCTGACTGGGTAGTATACTGTAGCGTACCAATTTATTACCCTAAAGTCATTTATAACGAGAATTTACCATAATTTGAGTTTTTTGTTTTCATGGTGCATGAAAATGTGTCGAAATATTGGAAAACTCAGAAAACTCAAAACTTAAATCATGCTAAATATCCCGTTATAAATGACTTTAGTGTGAATAACCATGATAGTTTCAAGAATGTATTACCCGTCTGCCAGAGGAGGGTTATCTAGTTAAATGTCTGGACCTATTTATTATTTGTACAATACTAGAGTTATATTTTTATGTGTGATATTAATTTGAAAAATAATCCTATGCTTGATAAAATAAAGTATTCAATGTATCTACTATTCGTTTTATTCTTGTCTTCTACCTTCATCCCCATTCTATCCCACAGCTGGGTCAGTAGAGACGAGGCTTTCCCCACCGTTTCGGAACTTAATTTTCTTAAGGTAGGTACGTTGATCACTTGTAGCATTGTACCACGTGCTACGAAGGTCTACGTCAGTATGTTTCTCGTTATGAGGAAGTTGGAGGGGAAGGGAAGGTGAGATATATCGCACGCCAGACGATTTAGCTGAATGTTCTACACAACGGTGAAATTCTAAACTATCTACGACGTCTATTTCGATATTTTTGATTTTCTCCCGTAGCATCGTAGCACGCTCTACGAAGGTCTACGTAAATACACAGTACACATTATGGATCCACACATCTATGTGTACTGTGGTTAGTATGTGTTCCTCGTTATGGAGAAGGAACTTGGTAGGGGGGAGGTAAGATATTTCACAAGAATAAAATTCGCTTCACAGAAAAAATCACATCAATGCGTCCCAGTCAGAAGACAGGCAGAAGCGGCCCATGACACTTATTTAGAGTTGTAATTATGATGATAAGTTTTGTAACGAATTTTTACTTTACAACGCTTTATTTACCTAGCTCTCACGTTATTATTCTAATAGCACTAAATAAACAAATAAATACGCTGGACTAAACACACAGCATCATTTAACCCCAAGCTAAGCAGAGCTTGTGTTATGGGTACTAGATAACTGATATTCATAAAAATATAAGAGTAGGTACATATTCCAGAACACCCTGAACAAATAATTGGAGATCGTACAAATATTTGTCCCGAGGCGGGAATCGAACCCGCAACCTCCTACGTCGCAGGCGGACCTTCGCCCACCGCACCACAGAGGTCGTCAATATAGTGCGCAAGGGCGTCGCCAGGGGGGAGGCAGGGGAGGGCAGCTGCCCCCCCCCTAGAGATAAAAAAATGTACCTAGCCAACTAAGTCCTACTATTGTCTTGCTTTGTCGATAAATCCCGCATAAATTCAGTATCACTAAGAATAAGTAGTGACAGTTAGTATAATAATATAACTTCAAAAATCATTTTTTTTGTGTTCGGTCATTTGTAACAAAATATTATAATATGTATGTGCTGTGTAGGGCTCGTAAAGCTTTTCACATAGAAGTTGAAACCATTCTTATTTACAATCACCATACAGGCAAACAGGTCCGTAGGGATAGGGGGTTTTGGAGATTCAAGACACCCCCCGAAACGTTGAGGCACTGTTTATAATAAATAACTTAATATGTAAAGTTTTCTCGGATACGTGTCACAGTCACGTAGGAGCACTTGAAGTGCTTGTTCTGTATTAAAATCTAATTTTTTTTTCGTCAAAATTCGTCGGATGGCTCGCCCTCGCGCTAAGTATCATTTGATTCGTATTGTGTAGGTGTACCTATAATGTAAGTGAGGCACACTCATCACATTCATTTACGCCCGACTCCATCTAGGAAGGCAGATCGCGACATTAATTTTAATTTCGTTAATCAATGGATGGATTAAGTACTTATTTTCTTGTTTTGCCGTTATTGAATTGCTCCCTCCGTTTGCTGTTATTCCTTTAGATATATACATACTCTTCTCAACTTTTTGCATACGTCCGAAAATGTCAGAAAAAAATTCGCGGCTCGCTCCGCTCGCCGTTTATTCTATAGTTTTCAGTTTCGACTATTTTCAGCGGCCGCACAATGCAAAATATCGGCGCTCATTACACTCTGTTATAATTTTTTTTATACTACATAATAACCCGAAAAACTTACAAATGTTGTCGTGCTGGCTCATTCATTTGCAGTGTTGAATGCCACTTGTAGATCATATTGTTTGCGGACCAGCAGCTCTATTGTCTAACTCAACTGGTAATCGTAATCGGCTTCAATATTGACATTTCAAACCTAGACTGGACTTCGATTGTCACTTTTGTATTGTCTATACGTCTGACACATGCAACACCATTACCAGCGAAAATCAAACCCAGTGAACGAATGAAACGTCTTATTTTGGTATCGTCTAACGCCGAAATGAATTTCAGTAGCAATTTCAAGCCCATGTGAAACGTCAGATGAAGCAGGGCGCTCATTTTGGTCTAGTTTGAAAATTGTCTAGTGGGCTTGTGACCAAATAAGAAAATTGTTGTTTTCACCGTTTCCAAAACGTTTGAAGGATCAGAAATAAGAACCTACAGAAGTAAGTAATAAATATCTGAACACCCTTATTTATGTAAATACATAGGTACATTCATCTCGTCAAAAAGATACAAAGCATTCTCTCAAACATATTTCTAGTTCTGTTGTGGTGTCACGCTTATTTCATAAATTTCAGGAGTCATGGCGCGAGCTATTTTGATGGCAGCTGCGGAAGAAGAAAGACTTAGGAAGAATCTGCGTTTAGACCGCAGAGTCTTGCGGCAGGCTAGCAAGCCGCTAATGTTGCCGGACAATGAATTTGTGGCACATTTTCGTCTGCACAAAGCCCAATATCAGATTCTTTGTGCAGATGTTATACCGCTCCTCCCGGCACCACAGCGCTCTAGTGCTGTACTGCCTGAAATTAAGGTACTTAACTGAATATGGCCCTATGATACAGACACAAATGGCTCTTTTACATGATACAGACACAGAGGCTGTCTTTTTTAAATAATAGATAGGCACCTACTTGCAATAATTGTGTCTTTTATATTTATAGATATTAGCGGCATTGGCATTTTTTGCTGAGGAGGATATGACACGCGACCGTGCGCATCAACCTCCAACACTGCGTCATCCCTATGAAGGTGTGCACCTGGATTTGGACAGAGGAAGGCAAGCTGTTGTCGACAGATTGTGGAGAAGCCGCACATAAATAAAAAACAAGATTTTTAATTTGTCTTTTACATAATTTATGTCAGTTTTTGCTCGATGCGCTCTACGGAGCGCTGTATTGCTGCCAAGGTGGCAGCTATCGTCTCTAGCGAACGCGAGATTCTCTCCTCATTCTGTATATGTCGCTCCTCTAACTGTATTGCCCACTGAGGCACATCCGCAGCATGAGGTGTATCTGTAACAAATTACCAAAATACACCTTTAAATAGTGGTACTGGATCCTAGAATCGAAAGTAAATAAGGCATGAATAAATTATTACATGATCGCCTGCGAGCGGGTGCTAATTGCGGTGGTCTTGGTGGGACACTGGCGGTCGATGTTGACTCTGAAAACGAACATTATAATATAAATATCATCCAAGTACCTAGATGAGATCTTATTTTAATTGACAGAAGCCCAAAATGGGCCTCTGCACTGGTGAGCGGTTAATGTATTTTTTAACTATTCCAAGGTAGGTTTAAGGTTTATAGATAATGATTACATATTATTTTAAATACATAAAATCAATTGTCTACATAGTGCTGTGCGGATTGTCCGGCACCATTTATTGTGTTTAGGCATTCCAATATCTGGCAATAGATGTTGAACAGAGAATTATAAGACCCCACACCAAACCTTGCACCTTGCAAATAGGAAATACATACTGTAGGCAGTATGTATTTTCTTTGTTGGATAAGATAAAGGACACGATAACACACCTGTGAGAGAGTAATCGATGTCATGATTGAGACTAGCCTCAGAGGGTTCCGGGTCAACCACGGGGGCCGAGACAGGCGTGGAGGCAACAGTGGGGATCTGGGGATGACTATCCGCAGAAGGTTCTGGCTCAGGAGCAGAGGCATCAGCGGCAGAGGCATCAGCGGCGATGGGCTAAGTAAAGCATTAGAGTTAAATATTCTACTTTAATGCTATATCATGAATGACTATATATCACACTAAATAATTTATAGAGGAAAGATTTGTATTTTAGTGTGTGAATTTGTGTAATGAATAAACTCAAAAACTACTGTGCCAATTACAAAAATTATTTCACCATAGAAAGCTACATTCACCCTGAGTAACATAGGCTATATTTATCCACCACCAGTGCGAAGCTGAGATGGGCCACCAGTATTTTATATTGATGAACAAAAATATACTTAGGAAAACTAACATGCAGAGGGATTTGCACTGATGTATTGCCCATTACTGATTCTCGCCCTAGGACCGCGAAAATTCGCTCCTCCATGGGGGTCAGGCTCCATCTTTTCCCAGGTCCTCCGCCAGTTCCTCTCCCATGCTCCCTTAACTCCGTCACCTTCTTGCGCACCGCATATTTTTTTTCATTCCAATACTAGCATTAAAATAATAAGTGCAAAAGCTTTAATTATGTACATGGTCAATAAGCATAATGGACAAACATTCAATCTTAGAAAGAAAAAGAACTTACATCTCTCCACTTGACTCTTGTTTTAGTGGCCCCGACCCCAACAGCATTGAGGGTGGTGGCCAGTTCCTCCCAGAGCTCTTCAGCTTTTAGTTTCGCCAGTGGGCCGTTATTAGCCAGGCGGCCCACAGCAAAGCCCCTGTTTTCCTCCATGAAGGAAACTAGAATCTCTAATTGCCTATCGGAGACAACTTTTCTTGCAGGCATTCTGAAATAGCCATATTAACACACTGTTCAGTAACAATACACTTGATAACGCATAAAATCGGTAGTAACTTGATAAATATACTTACTTAGATTGAAAAGAGACTCGCAATGTTTTTACAAAATCTCGCGTTTCAAAACTTTCAAAAACCAAAAAACGCGCGACGGATCTTTTGTTTTGACATGCCACTGTTGAAGAGTGAGTTTGACAGTAGGTAAGAAAGAAAACTTGCGTTTCGTTACAACTTTCGTAGTAAGCTTACTGACAATATATGTGATTTTAATGCAAATAACGTCAAAAATAATACACAGGCGGTGTTTTTACAGCATAATAAATATTTATAATCGTTTTGCAGCTATTAAAAGAACGAAATCGCGAATAGTACCAGTAGAACTACTAGTTGTTCAAACTTACAATAACGAAACGCATGAAAGATCGAAAACTTGGGAATTGGATTCACATGGATCATTCACTCCGAAGCCGAAGACCAGTGAATACCTTACACAATACCAACAACATTCCGACTGGGTCTACAACTGGTAATCGGTTTGAAGTTCACTGGTAATGAACTTCAAGTTAGACAATAAGGCTGCAGGTATATAAGAAAATAAACACTTTGCCTTGAAAATTACTTGGATAAAGTTAGCGTAGGTACATATTCATCAGCCCATGTTAACCGCTGCTGGACATAGGCCTCTCCTAAGCGTGGATACATAGCCAGTTAAGATAACGACTTGCAAAAAACATTAACTAATTCGTTATTTGTCCAACCGTGGACTAACCGTCTCGTCTCGGCAGGTCGTAAGCTCTACAACCCCCCCTCCCCCGGATTAGAACATATTTCTGGCTACGGCTTGCCCCCCCCTGGGCCGTAGGCTGGCGACGCCCTTGATAGTGCGTTATGAGAACGGAAACCGTTGTAAGGTTTTTATTGCTCGTACTGATTTGTTGTTCGTGCGTGCATTGGGTATTACCCCCAGTTCTCATACACACGGCCGAACACCCTGTGTATTATTGAGTCAAGGTATATTACGAAATATATATTGTTTGTTACCCATGCTTGTTGTTTGCATGCCCAGTAACTGTAGATAATGAAAAAAGGTTCTTCTCAATTAAATATTTATTACAAAAGAAGAAACAGCCTCGTGTATTAAATTTTTAGGAATAGTAAATTTTTATATACACAACATCGCCAGCCCGCCGACAATGTTACAAAACACTGCCGGCTGCCTTCAATATATATTCCTACACTGAAATGTTGCATCAACCCGCCGGGCTGTGTCAGCGGGTTCTGCATGTAAACCCTCCATTACAGACCATTACAACTAATTTAAAATGGCTGATTTGAACTTTACAAGTTCTACAACATTTCAGTCCCGAATGCCTGAAATCACCTAACCTTTGTCAAAGACTATTTACAGTTTATTATCACAAATATCATTTGAAGCATTCGAGTATAGCCTGTTTGTCAAATTTAAAGTTCGCCCACGACGGAGCGACGAACTTGAAGATCTCGTCATAATACCCATCGCTATTGTCGGGCCCTTTCGCCTCGTAGTTGACATAATCCTTCTGGACTGGAGAGAAGCTGGTCTGCGCATTCTGAGGGGTGAACAGCTGTCTCTTTGCCAGCTTCCGGTCTTTCCTGCTGGCGTTGCCTTTCGCGCCGCTACCGTGCGCGTGGTTCTTAAACTTGGTAGTTGCTTGCGCCTGGCTGTGCGCCTGGTACACCTGACCTTCCTGGTATTCCGTATGGCTCGGGTTCTGCTGCTGGTATTCCGTTATCTCGTTCTGTAAGCCTAGGGATATTCCTTTCTTGTTCTTCGTGGAAGATTCGATGTCGCCCATGGATTTGTGGCGCGTGCGCCGCGTGCTGTTGGTGAAGACCTTGGGGTTCCTCTCGGCGACCCAGCGGCGCATCCTCTTCACGAAGGGCAGTACCATGAAGAACGCGTTGGGTCCGACGCCCATCTTGACCTTGGGAGTCATGTCTTTCTTGTTGGCGGGCAGGTCGGCGATGGGGAACCACTCGCAGGCCTTGATCTCGTTCCTGGTGCGCGGCTGGAAGCGCGTGTCGCGCGGCACGTGAGGCACGAGGTACAGCCGCACGATCTGCTCGTGGATGATGGCCTCGATGTATTCGTTCTTGTTGATCAGTTTGCTGATGTCGAAACCAGTCTCTTCTAGCACCTGGAATGACGCAACTTTAGGTTATTTTACACGGTTGTATCTGTTTTCTGTACAATATGGTATCATAGAATATTTAATTATCTCATTTGAAAAATTAGTTTATAAGTTTTCAATAAATTATTAAACTCAATACAATGAGACATTATTTGATTTTGATATTTTATAAGATACTAGCGGCCCGCCCCGGCTTCGCACGGGTATTAAACAAAAATTTCAGAAATTATACACACTAAAACGATGGGTTTCACAGTTTTCATACGGATCTTTACTTTTTTTAACAGCATTGGGGTTTTTGACATTGACTCGACATTCCAAAACTGACACTGGCCGTAGAGAAAAAGCAAGCATTGTGCGCTATACAACCTCTTTTTCTATTCTGACGCGCCATAATAGAAAAAGAGGTTGAATATACAGCCCACGGTTCAATTATTGAATTTTTCATGCGGATCCCTAACTTTTTTGAAAATATTATATAGCCTATGTTCATCACGGAAAATTAAGGATTCTAATGGTGAAAGAATTTTTTAACTCGGTCCAGTAGTTTCAGAGCCTATTCAATTCAAACAAACAAACAAACATACAAACAAACAAACAATCAAATCTTTCCTCTTTATAATATTAGTATAGATAGACAAGTTCGGGGATATAAAGCACCTAATTACCCTACCAATGATAATTATGTACATCCCTTTTTATATTATGACAAATATTTCAAACCACTGTCTGATATGATAACATCACAACTCAAAACAAAAGAAATTTCAGAGAAGGAAGTTCTTCCTATGGTTTAACCCCATTCTTGGTAATTAAAATAGTCTGCAATACATTAATCCAGGTCCAGAACTACATGTATCCAAACTTCAGCTCAATTCAATTCGCTTTCATTCTTCCACTAGTGTACAAAAAATTTAAGTGAAAAGAAATCATCAAATCAATCCTAAATTTATTTTCTTTTTTGACTTGTCTAAGTACTTATTTTGTAAGCGTAAAGAAATAAAGTTATTGAATCTGAATCAGAAGAGGTGACAATAAATTTTAGCATGAACAATATAGAGTGAAGCTTGACCTCTCTAACGGCACACTTCCAGGGCTCCTCGTCCTCGTTGACCTTCCCCTTGGGGAAGCCCCAGGAGGCCTTGGTCCAGTAGGACTGCACCAGCAGCACGTGCGACAAGTCCGTGTCGAGGAGGATGGCGCCGTACGTCGGCACCGTCTGCTTGTACTCGCGCCAGTTGTCCAGCACCGCGTCCAAGCTGCTCACATGTTCACGCAGCTGTGGCACGTGCTGGAAGTAACATTTCATTGTTGGTCATCTGAAAAATACAGCCATATATAGCCGTGTGGTGCTGGCATAGTATTTCACCACACCAACCTCTTCCCGTGGGTGTCGTAAGAGGTGATTAAGGGAAACACGGGGCGGGCAGCAGCGCCCTCTGTAGAACAACTCCGCCGAATTGCGATCCCCAACCCGTGGGGATTATGGGCAATAATAACCCCCAAATGATATATAATGCCATCTGTAGCGCTCATTAGGAGAGGCCTATGTCCAGCAGACTATTACAGGCTGCTGATGATGTGATATGTGAAAGGTATTCTCTAGTACTTATAAAGTTGTCATTGTAATTGTGATGGATAAATGAATTTACATTTTTATATTTGTTTGGAAACGTTTTTAATCAGAAATCATGGTTTATGTTGTTTGTGTTATTTATGTAATTTTTAGATACAATATGTTTTAAAGGCTCAATAACTAATATTCCAGCAAATAAATATTCTAAATCTCAACATTATAGTATACCAGAGTAAAGTGCCATCAAGCTGCATGCATTTAACAAATTCAAATAGTTGAAAATTTTAATCACACCATGTTTTTATTATTATTTTTTTTAGGTTACATTTATTTATTTGATAATATTTGGTAATACTCTCGGACAGAGATTTTTTGACAGTATTATGAATGTGGTTCAATATTGTGTTATGAATCAATGCATCATTTACAAGTTTGTTTATGATAATTTTCTATTTGAATATCTTCCAATGAAATAACAAGTAAGTTAATACTAATTTATTCTCAGACCGTCATAGATATACAAATTAATTTTAACGGATTTAAACCATAAATTTTATTACAACATTTCATTTCATCAGTGATTCCTGATAATCTAGGATTCTAATGGTGAATGATTTTTAAAAATTTGTTCTGTAGTTTCGGAGATTATTCAATCCAAACAACCAACAACCAAATCTTTTCACTTTATATTAAACTAGCAGTACACTCCGCTTTTGCATGGGTAGGTATTAAACAAAAAAAATATTTTTCATGTGGGAACTTCAAAAAAAATATATACTTATTATAAAGACTATGTTCATCAGGGAAAGTTTCGGATTTCGGATAAGGATTCTAAGGTGAAAGAATATTTGAAATCAATGCAGTAGTTTCAGAATCCATTCAATTCCAACAAAAAAATATACAAACAATCAAATATTTCCTTTTTATAATATTAGTATAGAAGTCTATTACCTTACACCAACTAAAATAGGTCACATACATAGGTAGTACCTGGAAAATATGTGCAGCAAATTGTCGAATTCCACACGGATGCAATCTAGTGCTTTCATCAGTACAATAGTAGTCCAAGTAGAACCAGTGCGCCAGCTCGATCTGGAAGCAGATCCGAACTAGGTTGCCGCGGTCCTCGGGCGGCAGGTTTATAATGAAACGACTGGAACATCACAAAATAACACTTGTAAAGCGATTGATATAGATGACTGCGCATAGGACCTACAAATACCAGAGATGATAACGAAATTAAAGTTTAAAATTTGAACAAACTTTGTGTCAAATATTACACAAATATTTTAAATTACAACAAATTGAATGCAAATGCGGATAGTTCAACCTTGGGTAACTTGGTTAGGAAGGGTTGTTGGTTTTACTACACCTGCAAAGATCGTCTAGTATGTCAGTGGGTATTGAGTGCTTGCTCTGATGAGAATTTCCACCATTATTAGAGGCCATTGCTCGATAGATTTTTCAAGAAACAGAATTTTAAAAGCCTTTTGTTACGTGGACCTAATTGCGAATTGTTTTGTTTTTTTTTTTTGTTGAAAAACAAACAAAACAAAACCCAACTTCAACTTCTTTATTTATGGCACACAAACAAAACTAAGCTGTTGTGGATGGAGGACCACCACAGAATGTAGATGAATGAATGAAAGAGTAAAACATAGAGAATTTTATCTTACAGGGCCTAATTTTTTATTAATTTTATGTTGTGCATTTTTAGGCTCGCCATACCAGCTAGCCCAGATTAGTGGAAGTCTATACCAAATCTAAATAAAACAACTGCTACAATTGTGGTTTCTTCCCAAGACCTGGTATCATGCCTCGTGCACCATTTTTCTATCTGTCACTCAAATCATGTTTTTCAGATACGGGGAGGCTCCACTTCAGTTGTCACGTTGTCTGGGGGTATATCTCTATGGAAGGACCCTTGCGAACGGCTAAAGCATAACAGGATATCCAAAATAGTAACTGCGTCTGTATATTTATTTTCAGTCAGTCTGCAGTTGACTTATTTATTTGTTATGTAACATGAAAGTATGATTTTCATAAGTCTATGTTATGTAAATACTATGTAGTTCAACTACGCTCCCGGAGGCCGCCCCGCCCCGCCGCCGCCGCGCCGGGGCGGCTCTAGATGGAGGATGGATCTTTAAAACCAAGAAGTTGAGAGAGTATAGAAATGGCGGTCGTCTTAATTATGTTAAAATTAATTTTGGTATAGACTTCAAATAATATGGGCTAGTCTAAAGATTAAAAATAAGTACTCAACTCAACTCAGTCACTCAGGGATTGAAGAAAAATGGCTAACCACTATAGACGTGTATTTTACACTAAAATAAAGAAAATAAGTTTAACGTAAGACTAGGCAGGCCATAACGGCTTCCGCCTGTTCATTTAAAAAATGAAAAAAAAAAAAACAAAACAGTCACTCACTTCAGACTTCACCTGACTGTCATATACCTGTAAATTTATTGATGTAAATAAGATAAAATTGTAAATATCTGCTTTATCTAGTTACGTAGTCACCTTAGTAGCAATTTAATTTAATTTAGTTATTATTATTTTCTTCATTCTCAATTTAATAGTTATTGTTTGCGTGGTAAAAATCATATTGGTGTTTTTCGAAAATTACCGCTCATATTATTATTGTAAATTGCCTCCATTCCATGACTAAGACATTTCCATGAACTGGACACTGGCAGAAAAGTGGCAATCCAGACACATATTGCCATATCAAAGAAGTCAAGTCAATATGCAAACCTCAATGCAAACAGCTGTGTTTGTTAGATAAAAATTGCTTCTTATTTTATGGTTTTTCTCGTACGAAATGGATATTACACCGCTATTCAAAGCATGTATCAAAACTGTAAAGACTCGCAACAAGGCCTTCGGCATTCTAAGTCCTGGGAACGACGAAAAACAGCGGATACTTAGGACGAAACCTAAAACGGCTTTCATGATCACTGCTAAGGATATAACTTTACAAATCAGTAGGTTACGTGACTTCCTGCTGGAACACCGGGAAGGGTACCTTAGCTTCTTCAATGGAACTTCTGGGACGGGCAGAGAAACGATGACAGAAGACGAACGCGACCAGATAGATACAGGCGCTCAGAGAATCATAAACACCTGTTCACACCTCGTCAGAGAGTTCAGAAATGACAATCGTAAGGTCTCTGCCACCGCACAGATGAGAGAATACATGGATGCAGTCATAGATCTCATTGAAACATACCTCAAGTCAGTATGCAAGATACACAGTGAGCTCAAAGCTATCAGAGTTAAACGAGACTTGGATGTCAAAAAGTTATCGCGCCTAGAGATGCCGCACGTGAAATCTAACATTCCAAACCCTTTCGTTTCCGACAAAGAGGAAAAAGAGACTGAGGAAGAACCAGACACTTCCAAAACAAAAATGGATTTGTCAGAGAATGAGGTGGCAGTTGTGTCAGATGAAACAGAGCAGCTAAGTGCGGAAGAACTACAGATGTTTGAGTCCGAGAACAATCAGCTGTTCAATGAACTAAATAACATGACTGAGGAAGTGAAACAGATAGAAAGCAAAGTACTTCATATAGCTGAACTGCAGGAAATATTCACAGAAAAGGTAAGACTTGTCTTTTATTAGTACCTATTGAATATATTTTCAAGCATTTACTTCTTATCACTTCATGGCGTACTGTGTCTGTACTGCCACAACTCTTCTCCATGTTGAAAATCCTTTTGTACCGAAATATTCGTAGAGTGAGGCAAATTGATTATGAAATTTCCCTGAACTGGACACTGGGAGCAAAGTGGTCAACCAGACACAACTTATTTAACATAGAATCAAAGAATAGAATGAAATTTGTGAGGTATTGATAATATTAACAGTTTAATCTTATTAGAATTTACAATTTTACAGTTTTACCAAATATTAAGATTATTGTTTTACTTTTTACAGGTTTTACAGCAAGAGCAAGATATTGATAGGATTTCAAATACAGTGGTTGGTGCTACAGAGAATGTCAAAGATGCTAATGATCAGATCCGACAAGCCATTCAAAGAAATGCAGGTCTACGAGTCTACATTCTTTTCTTTCTATTAGTTATGTCATTCACTCTGCTGTTCCTTGACTGGTACAATGATTAGTAGGAGTGCTTTAAATAATAATCTTAAAAATATATATAGATAAAGGGGAAATTGATAAAGGGCCCAGCAGACTTGTAAGAATAGTTTTTTTTATCTGCAATATAGTGTAGGTTTTTGAAGATAAAAACCAGTTGGTGGACTGTATTTACTAAAGCTTTTAAATGGGAGTTTCAAAAAATCTAAATCAATCATTTTGTTGGTGTTATTTATGGCAGGGTAAATACATTATCCGCACCTTCCTATTACTGTGCATACAATTTGGGGCTATTTCGGTAGACAGCCATTTGTGCATTAGGGTACCTAGTGCTGAAGCCTGAATTTTACAAGTAGGTAGGTACTAGGATTACATCTACTCTTATAATAGTCCTTTGTATCTTATATCGATGCTGAACTAATTTGTTTACGAACGAAGGCCAGCGCGACCCATTCGTTGGCCGGTGTACCTATACGCAGTTTAAGGGATGCTTCAACACAGTGCTCTGCATATTGGCGGGTGGGTACCGTGTTTTCGGGGAATCAGACGATAAATTGAGAATACGGGTATTTCTTGTCTTGAGGGTATTTGGATTCTATAGTCGTTGCCAAATAAGATGGCAAAAGAGGTCATTCACCGACCGTTACTACATTAACGTAAAATCAAATAAATGTATCGCTAATTCTGTCGCTCACCATACAAACCTAAAGAAAACGGGTATCGCTAAGAGTCTCGTGGTACGTTAGTAGTCTGGTGGTCTAGACATTGCATGAGTTGCAAACATTTTCGCCTACCTGCTGCAGTGTAATTAAAATTTAGGGTCTAGATTCTCTACCTACCTAATTATTTGAATGAATGAAATGGGTAAGTAGCAAATAATTTATGAGAAAAGTTAAACAAAATACACGTTTTTTTAAATTGTTCTGGTTTATTCATTAAAAATAATACAACATTAATTTTAATATTTTTGGATACATACAAATTTATTCAATAGAAGGTAGGTAGGTAGATAGGCGGGTGCTCAGGTAACTAATTAAGAATATAGGTAGGTGTGTACGTACGTACCTACACACCAACTTATATACTTAGTAAGGGTTACTTTCGCATTTAGGTATATTATTAGTAAGGATTACGAACATTCCTACCTACGTAGGTAGGAATTTACGTACGTACATCCACTCGTAAACTAGCGCTTTATAGTTCAAAATTTGCAAACTAGTTACTTGAAAATTCTGAACTATCACTATCGCTGTCACTATTGTCAGTTAGGCGAATTATAAATTCATCTGTAGTTCGATCTATTGTTTGGTCGAGGCCTCTCATTTTTATTTCTATTTTTTTTACATGCTCCACGCAATTTTTCGCCCGCCAGCAGCACGCAGGGAATAATAACATTGAATGTTTATTAAATGTTTATTAAATATTGTATAGAAATATCGACATTGTCGGAGAATTTGATATATAGTTGCACTGCTACAGAAGACATATATTATAGCTCAAGGTTTAGAGTCTGCAATTGTGGAGTAATATACACTGAGCCAATAATATCTGTGAATAGTATCAGCAGGATTTATATCTTTATCCAAGGGCTGATACAGGCTGGTAACAAGCTTAGTGTGACAAATATCGAATCTGATACAAACCTAGTATAGGACTAGCAGAGAATATAGCAGCACACCATTCTACAAGTGTTGTGGAGATATATCACTCACTAGATTTTGCTAAGCACGTATTAAACACTCAGCATGGCTTCAGATTTGACAACTACAGATGTACTCAGCAAACTTGGGATAACTGAGAGTCAGCAGGCAGCAGATATTTTCCAAACATCTGGAATAATGCCAGAGGTCATAACTGGTGATCTTAAAAAGAGTATATTTGTGCTTGGGATAACGCCTGAAGCTTTTAGAGACCAGTTCTCATCAGTTGAGTTTGACTTCAATGCTCTGATGAGCAAGTTCACAAAATACTGTAAAGATTTTGGTGATGACATTCAACAAGGGAAATCATCAAGGGCTTTGGAGTTTGCAGCACGGATGATTTTCGAAGTGGGGCCATATATCAGGAATGAGAAAAAATCAAAAGGTGACAAAGTTGTACGCTTCAGATTTCCATACAACAAGGATGAAGATGGTACAGTAACACTTTCGGTTAAAACTGTTATAGTGTCAACCTTCAAAGACACAGCATATAGCAAGATGGAAGTTGATGAAAAGCTTATATTGACATTTAAGCAAGCAGGCATGCTTGCTATGGTCACTTTCATGAAGGCCATTAAATTTGCATACTCTCAGGATTCAGCAAAAGTATTGACGACACCATTATGTGGAGCAGTCTTTTCCAGAGAATCCATATTTGATATGGGAGAAGATCTCAAACTACATGAATGTGAGATTATCAAGATGATAAATGCCAGCTCATCAACAGGTGGGCAGTTCTTACCTGAGTCAGACATGGCATGTGCAATTGTCTGTACTATAAGTACCACTAGGCGAGTGACAAACAAGGACATAAGGATGCAGATGATAACCAAGATAATCAAACAGTATGCTGCTAAGCATAAGCAGTATGAAGCACATAGGTTCAATGTGTTCTCCAAACATGCACTTGGTGGTGTCCCACCTGGTATGGATGCACAGACCATGATAGAGAACTTCTCTAATTAGCCCACGTATTATTGGTAACTTGGGATATACCATCCTCCAAAAGTTTTTTTACGTCCTCAAATTTGAAGGTGGTATTATGTCTAGCCACATATCCTTTTATATTTGCCCAAATCAACTCAATCGGGTTCAATTCACAGTGATAAGGCGGCAGCCTCAACACTGTCACCCCCTTTTTTTCGGCCATCTTGTCTATGACATAGGATTGATATTTGTGTTTTATTTCTTTTACTTTTTGCATTAATTGTGCTTTTACTTCCTTCTCTTCAAATCTGATATTTTTTGCTTGCAGCCAATTTTGTATGTCAGCTTTTTTCCACGACATTGACGGCGTTTTCTCCACACGCCTGAAATCAAAATGTTTATTTGAACGTAAAATCTCAGTTTTTGGAAATGCAATATCTAATTGGGGAAACAGTAGTATCTATTGTAAATATTGTAATGTATAGATATACCTCGAATGATAGCTGGCATTGTCCAAAACAATTACACCGTTCGGTTTCATTTTTGACAATACTTTTGCAAACCATTCTTCAAAATGCTCAGCGTCCATGTTCTCATGGTAGTCACCAGACTTCTTGGCTTCAAATACCCATTTGCAATCTTCTAAAAAGCCGTCTTCATTCCCAACATGAACCACAATCAACCTCTTGCCCTTTGTAGTTGGGTCTTTGGCTCCGGTTGACAGACCTTCTAAGAATGCCTGCTTTGCAGATTTAACCGTTTGGTCTGTCCACGCTTTTCCCACTGTGTGTCCTGTAAACAACAAACAGGTGGGAATACAGGTTTATATTGTGAGAAAATACGGAATAGTTGCAAGAAAAATAGTGAAAAAATCTCTATTCAAGAATATTTAATAATAAAGTGATAGGTATAGGTACCTGCGTTCACCCAAGTCTCATCAGTATAAAAAATTCGTCGGTTTTGGCGTCTAAATTCTTGTATTTGTTTTAAATACTTGAGTCGCCAAATAACAATGTCAGTGCGATCAATTAAAATGCTACTGCGATTTTTCTTCGTGTACTTGAAGTTCAAATCAATAAGTAAGCGTCTCAATGACGTCATACTCAGTGTTGGAAGTGAGTCGTCGTCATTCACTGATTGTAAAATTTTTTTTAATGTTGGTAACTCTCCTTTCATGTAAAACCCATGGACGATTCTTCGTATCGCCGTCTTATCGAAGTCGTCAACTTTCTGAAGTATATTCGGTTTGTTTCTCTTCGCATCAGGTTCAGTTATTTTATGAGTATCTCTATAATCACTCAACACGCGATAAACAGATCTTTCACTCACTCCAGATATTTCACATGTTTGTTTGACGAGGTCATGATTTAATACGGGTTTATCTTCCGCCTGTTTGCTCTGAACATATTTAAATATATTTATAATCATGAGCCGTTCACCACTGGTAAGGATCGCCTGTTTTCGCTTTTTTTGCGGCGAAGAAAAGGGTATTGCTTCCGAAACCGCATTAGGTTGGAATATATTACGACGACGGCGGCGGCGGTGGCTCTGTACACTGTCATCACCAGTTGAACTGGAAGACGGTCCAGGCACTGGCTCCATGGATTTTGACAACAGTAACAAAAAACAATAACAAACCACAACAAAAATAACAAACTCAATTTATAGCACCCCAAAACGACCGAACGCAAGCGAACTCCGAAGCGGAATGAGAAAACAAAATGGCGATCGGGCCGGGCCGCGCCGTCACCGCCCGCCGCGCCGCCGTGCCGAAAGTCGCGCACACCTGCCTGACGCGAGCGATGAGGGAATGAAAATGTCACAACCCACAAATTTGGATTTTTTGGTGTTATATAATTATTTGATTGCTAATTAAGCATAAAATAATAGATCTGAACAATTTTGTATCGTAAATGTTCTCGATACTTAAATTCTAATGATATACAAAAATACTATGTTTTTCTCAGACATGTGCATATAATTTGGTACTCTCAACCATTAAATTATAAATAATTTTAATAAATAACGCCGGTTTTAAATACATTTCGTATTTTAAAACCATTAAATACGTGGATAGAATATTACAAACATAAAATTTCAAACGGTATGTTTCCCCGATTTCGTATAATTTTTGGGTTGTACCGTTTTACCGCGGCTGTCTTGTAGGTATGTACCACGAGACTCTTAGCGATACCCGTTTTCGTTAGGTTTGTATGGTGAGCGACAGAATTAGCGATACATTTATTTGATTTTACGTTAACGTAGTAAAGGTCGGTGAATGACCTCTTTTGCCATCTTATTTGGCAACGACTATAGACTACCTATTTTAATTCATAAAAATTTTAACTTTTTGGTTTCATTTCAATACCTGTAATGCTAGACTTTGAAGACAATTCATTTCTGTCTAGGTCTAGGGTGAATTTGTGGGGGATTCCCCCAGTAATGCATAGATGCGTTAGCGTACGTAACTCATTCCTTAGTCTGAGAATGTACCTACCTACACAATATAATTTTAAAGCCAGATTTGCCCATATATTAAACCATCTAGATCGTCTGTACTCGTGCGTGAATACGAGGGGGGTCGGGAGTCGGGGAGGAATTATTGTTGTCTTCTATGACTCCATTCCACGAAGCCAAGATCTATGGTACGTTCTGTCAAGTCAGCACTTAATACAAAAAGGTCAAGAAACCTCCAAGAAACACATGGTTTTTTTCTGCCATGCTGACTCGTGCGAGGTTCACGTGATTTTCCATTGTGCGGGAATTTTAAATAATTTTGGGATTTTTCTGTGTTAATATTGTTGTAGATTTGTAGATTCATGTAAAATAGTATCATTCATAATTAAATTAGTGTGCTTATAATAGTTTATTGTAAATATTGATAATTTTGTGTTTTCTTGGAAAATTTTCTTTGCATGGTGAGTTCTTTTGTTTTTTTTCTTCTGTTTTGATGGACCAATATGGAAGTCCCTTTGGACTCCGGGCAACTGGAGTTTGAACTGGATCTTCCTCCTGGGATTATTTTGGCCTCTCCGAGGACGACCCCTGAATATTTTGAGGCATCGTCTGATATTTTTGAGGATGTTGTAGTGACAACTAATACAAAAAGAGACGACTTTTTAAAATCCAATAAGGAACATGGATGGGCAGTCGTTCCTAGTAAAAAAAAAGAAAAGAGATTGCAAAAAATTTCAAAAGTTTCGTTGAAGCCCTCAACGAAATCTTCAACGTCATCCATGAAATTAGGTTTAAATATTTTCATGAATGAGTTAGCAAAAGATGAACAGAGTCCATCTGGCCCTGTGTCTTCAACTGTAGTGCAACCTGTCTCTCAATCCCCTGTGCCCATGACTCAGGATCCCACAACTAAATCTTTTACACCCATAACTAGGGACTTCTACCATACTAATGACAGCGGTCCTTACATCGTGTATGTCGAGCTAGTGAGCTACTCATCTGGGGAAATCTCATCAGGGGAGGTGAATAAATTGGGTACCACCCTTCACCCACTGAAGTTTGGAGCTTTCCTTTATAAAAACAAGTGCACAGCTATCCTTGAAAATGGAATTAAAAAAATTGGACGAAATCGGCTAGAAGTTAAGTTCAACACAGCGGAGGAGGCTAATGCTTTCATGAAAAATGATATCTTGCTAAATAAGTATAGGGCGTACATCCCATCGCATAACATTTCCCGAACGGGTATCATTAAGGGTATTCCTGCAGAGTGGAATCATGAGGATATCGTTGAAGCCATTAATTGCCCATCAGGCACGGGTAAAATTCTTAAAACAAGGAGGCTAAATAAAAAAATGGTTACTAACGAGGGTACAAGCTGGGTCCCTACTCAGACGGTAGTGGTTACCTTTGATGGTCAAGTCTTACCAAAGGAAGTGTCTTGTTGCTTTACATTGTTGCGTGTGGAGCAATATATATTCCCGACAATCCAATGCTATAATTGCTGCAAGTTTGGTCATACAAAGATGCAATGTCGTTCTAAACCGAAATGCTTCAAGTGCTCTGATCTCCACTCTGGGGATTCCTGTCCCATTTTGGAATCAGCAGCAATTCGTTTGTACTGTTCTGGTCACCACTTCGCAACAAACAAGTCTTGCCCAGAGTATGTACGGCAGGTTAATATTAAGCATCATATGGCGAATCATAACGTTTCCTACGGTGAGGCTACAAAAGCTGTGCCACAAAGTAAAAAATCGTTTGCGGATGTCCTTGCATCTCCTGTCTCATCGCAGTTGGACAATTCATCAAAGCCTAACAACTCGCAACAGTTTACCAATTCTAAACAAACCTACACGCAGTACAGAAAAACTATTGACCGTCCCTCTCGTCCTCGCTCGCCATTGGTGCAGGGCTACGATCGAAAGTCCCACGAGGCTTTAATTAGCTCTTTTGCTATTCCAGCCCCTTCTAATGGTTGTGCTTTAAACAACGAAAATCAAGGTATCATCCCTCCTGAGTCTGTCTCTAAACTTATTTCATCTCTGACTAGCATAATTTTACAAGCTGATTTACCGAACCACGTTGCCATTCAAATGATAAACACCATTTCTATCACACTTGTAAATATTGTAAAGCATGGAGGATGTAGTCCTCCAATGGAACAGTAGAAGTGTAGTTCAGCATAAGGCTGAACTACATCATCTTTTTAATCTACATAAACCATTCATCTCTGCTGTCTCGGAGACATGGTTAAAACCGGGTTCCTTTTTTGGGATCCCTGGTTATACTATTCTCCGAGATGACAGAGATGATGGCTGGGGCGGTAGTGCCCTTTTTATTAAAAATAATCTTCCTTTTTCTCGAATTCCAATTCAAAATTCTAGTAACTTACTGAATATAGTTGCCCTTAGGTTTAATAATATCTCTTATGTTTCTATTTACATCCCGGAAAGAAAAAGGGCTGTTATTTCCATCCTTTCATCTTTTCTTTCAGCCATTCCTCCACCTTTAGTGTTATTAGGTGACTTTAACTGTCATAATCAATTATGGGGTGCTCCTTCTGACCACCCTTTTAGCCTTCAGCTTTTAGATATCTTAGATGACTTTAATCTATGTGTGTTGAATGATGGATCACCCACACGCAGAACTCCTCCTGGTGCTAATCGTAGCTTCGTTGATATAACCTTTTGTTCTTCTTCATTAGCTAGTCTTTTATCTTGGTCTAGGTCATCGTACTCGTATGGTTCAGACCATTATCCTATAATTGTTTCATTTCCTTTCCAAAATACAATCATTCCTAATCTTCCTCCTCTACTCCCGTTCATAATAAATAAAGAAATGTGGGACTCGTTTTCTCTTTTTCTTGATCAGAAAATAGAATCTCTTTCCTTGCCCAATTTGTCTAATCTTCTCGAATGTTGTAAATATTTTTCTATATCTATTATTGAAGCTGCTGAAGCTAACTTTAAAAAAAAGAATTCATCAGTAGGTAAAATTCCATCCCCTCCCTGGTGGGATGCAGCCTGCACTGACGCTATCAAATGTAGGAAAGCTGCTGAGCTTACCTGCGATCAAGTAGTGACTTTAAGGAACTTCATACACCTCAAAAACGTTAATGCTGCTACTAGGAGATTATTGAAAAAAAAGAAATTTAAGGGTTGGCGTACATTCTGTGATTCAATTTCTCCACAAACTCCAACTTCTATTGTGTGGGAGAAAATTAGGCGTTTTAGATCGTCTCGTAGAAGTCATCAGTCAATCACTTCTTATTCTACATCATGGGTAAACGATTTCATGAATAAATTGGCCCCTCCTATGGTTCCAAACTATAATCAGGTTCCTAAACCTTATATGGCATATAATATTATTTCCCCTTCAAATGTTACTACTGATTCTACTTTTGCTATAGATTCTCCTTTTCTTTTTTCGGAATTAAAATTAGTCTTATATCGTGTCAAAGACTCTGCTCCAGGTGCAGATGGTATTCCATACTCATTTCTATCAAACTCCAATGAAGCTACCTTAAAATATTTTCTCATTCTTATAAATATGGTTGTTGATTCTGGTATAATTCCAGAGACATGGAAGCATCAGGTAATAATCCCAATTTGTAAACCGGGCAAAGATAATCAATCTGCTTCATCATATCGTCCGATTGCTTTATCATCCACTATTCCTAAAATCATAGAACATTTGATTAAAAATCGTCTTGAGTGGTTCTTAGAACATAATTCACTTTTATCGGGTACTCAATATGGATTTAGAAAAGGGAAAAGTATTTCTGATAGTCAAGCCATTTTTACTACAGACATTCAACTTTCACTTTCTAGAAATGAATCAGTGGTAGCTGGTTTTCTAGATATTTCTGCGGCATATGATAATGTTGATCTTTGGATTCTTAGGCGAAAACTTCAGAACCTAGGAATTCCTCATAAGATAACGAATTTTATTTTTAACCTACTTTCTGGAAGACATATTTCAATTCGTATCAAAGGTGTGAATGAAACTGATAGGATAATCTGGAAGGGTCTCCCTCAGGGGTCCGTTCTTAGTCCGCTTTTGTATGATGTTTACACTGCTGGAATTGAGGGCCCTGTCACTTCTGTTTGTAGAATTCTTCAGTATGCGGATGATTTACTCATTTATTCCGCTGATAAATCTGTGTCCTTAGCTGCCTTAGATATCCTCATTACAGTTCAAATTTTTCTGGCGAAAGCTTAGCTATTCTAGAATGCATCAAATTTATAAGGGATAATGAACTGCCGAATTCTGTAATTTTTACAGATTCTAAAAGTAGTCTACAGTTATTACTTGCCAACCCATTTGGTAAGGCAGCGATAACTTGTCCTATATCTCTGCTTACCAAACATTTACTCAGGCTTTGATAAGATGACAATTTGAAGATCACCCTGGCCTGGATTCCTGGGCATAAAGGAATCGAAGGGAATGAACAAGTTGATCTATTGGCTAGATCAGCTGTTTTGCATGGCGATATGAGTCAGTTTTCAAGTTTCCCCCATGATATAATTTCTATTGCCAAACAGGATTTAGAAACGTCATGGAATGCGTATTGGTCTAGTTCTAGTAGGTTTAAAGGTAATCATTTGTTTCAGCTTCAACCGTTAATAGCGTTTCGTCCTTGGTACGCTAGGTTAAAAACTTCAAAACAAATTTCATCAACACTATCTAGATTACGAATCGGCCATTGCTCTAGTCCTGTTCATTTACGTAAAATAAGAGTTAGGGACTCATCCATCTGCGAATGCGGTTTGGATGAAGGAACGATTGTCCATCTGTTGTTCTGCTGCCCTATATATTTTTCTCCTTCTTTATATGATTTATTAGTTCACTATAAAGCTCCTCTTCCTTCTAATGTATCAACTCTTCTCTCCCTTACCATCAAAGAAAATACTAGTGCATTATTAAAATATTTGGTAATTCATGACATTAAGCTGTAGCGTATGAATGTGAGAAGTAATGCCTTATGTAGATATTTGTAAGTACGTTTTGAGTTTTTAGAGTCTGCTTAGTTTTGTATATATGTAATGGGCCTATTTACTGATAAATCCCATATATAAGAGTTAATCTTTTTTGTTTATTTTTATTTGTTTAATTGATCCGTGAACTAGTACGTGAAGTTGGCAAAAGTTTCCTCAAATCACCAAGAGGAATAAAATTGCCAAAACAAAAAAAAAAAAAAAAAAAAAAAAAAAAAAAAAGAAACACATGTAAATATTTTCATAACAATGCACTGCAGTCAACAGTAGTAATTTATTAATTTACTGCCACAGTAAAAGCGAAGAAAATAATAATATGTCTTTTCTAAGGTCCTTAGAAATGCCGATGACAGTATGCAGAATTTGTTTGTGTAGTAGTGATTCGTTGTTTTGCATCAAAAACAAATATCCTCAAGAGGTTTTTCAGAGATTAACTGGAACTTTGGTAAGTATGTAAGGTCCTAAAAATAGCTAGGTAGGTATGTTACAGGCTGTAACATACAGCATATCTTGAAGCTGTAACTTACAGCTACAAGATGTGTCCTGGTGCAATAATAGCGAAGGTAAATATAATATGAATACGACATTTTTAAATAAAAGTAAAACTACTAAGTAAGTAACTACTTTGATAAAATGTCTTTGTATGTTAATATTAACATCTTATTCGCTTTCGCTTTTGAAATCAAACCTGAAACCCTTATTTTGTGCCTATCAATAACTAAACATTTAATTTCATACATTCCTCATATTTAAAACAATGATTTCAGCTTACCTCTGATGATAACAGATCTGCTAAAGTGTGCTACATATGTAATGCGCATTTGGAGAAATTTGTGAAGTTCTTTAATATATGCCAGAAATCAGAAAAAATATGCAGAGATCTATTCCAGAACAACATTGAGGTAGGGTAACACAGAGTAGGTGAAGAACTAGATACTTAATTGGATTTATTTTCTACTTTACAAATATAGCCTGAATATTTTTTAGAGACAGTATGTGTGTTCCATTCTTAGTTCTCTATAGGTATAATAAGCTCTTAAATATCTACAAAATAATCAAAACAATGGTGTTTTTTCAGGTGACACCGGAGAACTTAGATAAGCATAACTTGAGATGGATATATAACTTATCAATATCACCACCGACATTGGTGTCCAATGAACTAGATGTCTCCATCAAGCTGGAAGAAGTTTCAATTGATCGAGCGATGTTGCCAATGGGGGAACTTAAAATCAAAAGTGAATGCAACGCACCGGACAAGGAATATGAAACTTGTGTTGAACAGTGTGTATCCACAAGTTCACCAGGTGGACATAATGAAACAACAGACACTAAAACCAAAACAAGAATTAGAACAAAAAGTAAAAAGCTAGAAAGTAGTCACAATGTAGAAAAGTCATATAAATGTGATATTTGTAGCAAGTCTTATAAGAATAATTTCACTTTCAAAAGACACAGGAGACTTCATACTGGAGAAGAACCATATGCGTGCCAGATATGTACGGAAACATACAGTCAAATGGATTTATTAAATCTTCACATGCTCTCAAATCATTTAGCTGAAATGCCCACCTGTGATATATGCACCAAAAGGTTTTCTACAAAAACTCTTCTTAACAGGCATATCAAGCAAACCCACGAACAAAGCTCATTAACATGCAAAGTCTGTTACAAAACATTTAATATGAAACAACATTTAAATGCCCACATGAAGATACACATTGGATACAAGCCATTTGTTTGCAGTGCTTGTGGTAAAACCTTTATAGAAAGTGGTCAGTTAAAAGTCCACTCAAGAATACATTCTGGTAAAAAACCATTTGCCTGTGAGTTGTGCAACAAGTCATTTCGACAATTAAGTGAATTGCAAAGTCATATGCATCTCCATACTGGAGAAAAGCCATACATCTGCAAGGTTTGCAACAAGTCCTTCCGTCACCGCTACACACTGGCACTGCACTCTTTGCTCCACGCTGGTGAGAAGCCCTACACATGTCCTATATGTAAGAGCGTCTTTGATCTAAAGCCTCTTCTACACAAACATATAGCAAATCACACAGACAACTCCTCATATGTGTGCAAAATATGCAGCAAAGTATTTGTTCACAGTATTCTTTTGAAGCAACATGAGAAAATCCACTGGAATACAAAACGTTTTATGTGCGACATGTGCGGCTGGTCATTCTATACGAACTCGGCTTTAGTGAATCACATGACAAATCACACTGGAGAGAAGCCATTTACATGTGATGTATGTGAGAAATCTTTTCCTCATAAGAGAACTTTAGTGGCTCACAAACGGATACACACGGGTGAGAAGCCATACTCGTGTGACGTTTGCAACAAGAAATTTACTTTCACCCACGGCCTGAACAGACATTTTAAAATACACACTGGTGACAAACCATTTAGCTGCAGCATATGCAACATGTCTTTTATTGGAAATGATAAATTGAAAAGACATTTGAAAGTGCACAGTAAAGAAGAACCTTAGTTGTTTATTTCTTTCTGTACTTTTTGTTTTGTATCGTTGACAAATCTGAATATAAATATAGAGTGCAGAATATGCAACAGTATCACTATTTTTTCTATTATTTGTCTGCACACATGTGTTCCATAAAAAATTGTGTTATTAACAATAAACCTAACTATTATTTTAGTATAGATACTGCACAAACTTTTGTGTATAAAAATAAATATTCTGTAACCAAAAATTTAGTTACTTAAATAGAGTTTATTTTTTATCATCTATTTGTACATATATATTTTGAATTTGTTTGGCGCTTGCAAAATGCAAACGATGGCATTTAGTGACATTAAAAAATACTGGCAAAATTCAACACCCTACTAACACTGTCTAAATGTGCACCTAATAGGAGTAATAGCATGACAACGCCTCACATAGGGGTATCTTTTATTCTTAGCAGGGCGAAATTATTTTTGTAGTTTTTTATGGCGTTAAGTAGGTAGGATTTACTAAATATATAAACAAGTACGCATCATACTTTATCGTCGTCATCTTCGTAACCTATATATTTACTGTCCTACTAGAAGTAGTCCTGAGGGACATAAGAGTGCGCTGATATTGAGCGGGAACGCTAGATTGATATGATAGCCCGTACGCTTTTCCACAGAAGTCTGAATAATAAGGCACCTTATTATTATTAGGGTGCTCAACAGATTGGATTACAATTTAGTACCGATCGATTTAACCCCTGAAGCTCGCAATTGCAGCCAAACTACATATAATTAGGTCAGCGAGCAGCCACTCTGCCTTTATAAACTTAAAAAAAGTAGGTACTGGCTTTCATAAAGAATAGGTAGGTATGGACGGTAAAATAAATGACATTTACGGGAAACAACACTTTTATTTTCTTTTTCGTTACATATACATAACATAATCATCACAATGCAGACTTGAGCTTTAATATCCAGTGTACATGGCTAATCTCTGTTGAGCGTCAAGACACACACACACACAGCGTGGAAGAATGGGAAGATAAACAACATGGCAGCCAGATTTTCACGAAGGTAGAAGTCCGAAGAGTATAATCAGCCCCTGTGTCTGGCTTTTGTGGACTATGAGAAAGCCTTTGACTCCGTTGAAACCTGGGCTGTTCTACAATCCTTACAGCGATGCCAAGTAGACTATCGTTATATCGAGGTGCTGAGATGTCTTTACGAAGCCGCCACTATGAATGTCCGAGTACAGGACCAGCAGACTAAACAAATCCAACTGCGCAGAGGAGTGAGGCAGGGGGATGTCATATCCCCGAAACTGTTCACGAGCGCGTTGGAAGATATGTTTAAGACGCTGGACTGGAAAGACAAGGGCATATACATAAACGGCGACTACATCTCACACCTGCGATTCGCTGATGACATAGTCCTAATGGCGGAGTCGCTAGAGGAGCTGAACCGGATGCTGGACAGTCTAGCTTCAGCCTCCCGATGTATCGGTCTTGGCATGAATTTGGATAAAACCAAAATCATGATCAATGGCCACATTGATCCAAGACCGGTGATCGTACATGGCCACCTCCTCGAAATTGTTTCTGAGTACACTTACCTCGGGCAGATTTTGCAGTTGGGTAAAAACAATTTCGAGAAGGAAGCCAAGAGGAGGATCCAGCTAGGCTGGTCAGCGTTCGGAAAACTACGTCGAGTCTTCTCGTCATCCATACCGCAATGTTTGAAAACGAAAGTTTTTAATCAGTGCGTCCTACCAGTTATGACCTACGGAGCTGAGACGTGGACACTCACGATAGGGTTGGTCCACCAGTTCAAAGTCGCTCAGCGAGCTATGGAAAGAGCTATGCTTGGAGTTTCTCTGAAGGATAGAATTCGTAACGAATACATCCGACAGAGAACCAAAGTCATCGACATAGCTCAGAGAATTAGCAAACTGAAGTGGCAGTGGGCCGGCCATATATCGCGAAGAACCGATAACCGCTGGGGTAAACGTGTTCTTGAGTGGAGACCGCGACTCGGTAAACGTAGTGTAGGACGCCCTCCGGCCAGGTGGGATGACGATCTGCGAAAGACTGCTGGCAGATGCTGGATGCGACAAGCCGAAGACAGGGCGCTATGGCGCTCATTAGGGGAGGCCTATGTCCAACAGTGGACTAACATAGGCTGATGATGATGATGATGACGTACGTATAAAAAAAATCTGCTCGAAGCATTAGGGTACTAGGCCACCGAAAAGGCAGCGGCGAGCACTTCCCTTTTTCAAACTGGTGATAAATATCTTAAAGTTTGACTATTTTGAAATAGACATAAGCGTTCTGTCTGACACACAGCGAGCCACTTAGAGCGTTCTAAATGCCCTAAGGCGAGCCAGGAATAAGAAAAAAAGCACTATATCTACATTTTAGAACAGTCTCGCTTACAAAACCGGAAAAGGTTGGCGCAACCGCGCAACCGTGCGCGCGACTTTGTCTCTGCTGGACCACAGACAAGACCGCTCACCGGCCGCTGCCGTCCCTGAGGAAATTGAAAACCTATTTGAAAGTATATTAAGCACACAACACCCAGTTTTTTAATACGATTTACAATAAACCAAGAAGTTGGCTACGGAGAGATATTCTACTACCTAAGGCTTTTCTTTGCTGTGCACTTTCAAATGTCTTCTCAATTTATAACCTCCAATAAATGACATGTTGCAGATGCTGCAACTAAATGGCTTCTCTCCAGTGTGGATTTTAATATGCGTGTTCAGGCCGTGGTTGAAAGTAAATTTCTTATTACATACGTCACAAGAGTATGGCTTCTCTCCCGTGTGTATTCTCTTGTGTGCCTCTAACGTCTCCTTGCGAGGAAACGACTTGTCACAAACATTACACTTAAAGGGCTTTTCCCCAGTATGTGTTTTCATGTGGTTGATAAGGCCCATACTCCTGCAGAACGTTTTGCCACAAACATTGCAAGTGAACCGTCTTGTATCCAAGTGAATCCGTTCATGTTGCTTCAAAAGAATACTATGAACAAATACCTTGCTACAGATTTTGCACACATATGAGGAGTTATTGGTGTGCGTCGCAATATGTTTCAGTAGAAGCGCCTTCAGATCAAAGACACTTTTACAAATAGGACATGTATAAGGCTTCTCACCAGCGTGCCGCACGGTGTGGAATGCCAGAGTGTTGCTATTCCTGAAAGACTTGCCGCAAACTCCACAGGTATAGGGCTTCTCCCCAGTGTGTATATTCATGTGGTTTTTTAATATATATCTCTTGATAAATGACTTGTTGCAAATGTTGCAGGTGAAAGGCTTTTCTCCAGTATGCAATTTCATGTGCCTATTCAAATCACCACTTTGCCTGAATTTTTTACAGCACACGTCACAGGAGTAGGGTCTCTCGCCGGTGTGTATAGTCTTGTGCTTTATTAGAGTGGAAGGACTGGAGAATGAATTTCCGCAAACACTGCATGTATACGGCTTGGCCCCGGTGTGTGTGTTCATGTGGTTCCTTAAGCCTTGCTTCATACAGTAGGATTTGCCGCATACATTGCATGTATATCGTCTCTCCTCTGTGTGATTTTTCATGTGCTTCCGTAGACACACACTATAGATAAATACTTTGTTACACACTTTGCAAGCTCGGGAGCTCTTCTCAGCGTGTGTCGCCATGTGCTTGCGTAAAAGAGGCTTCTGATCGAAGGTACTGTTACATGTAGGACATGTATAAGATTTTCGTAATCGTATTTCTCGATTGAGTACAATTTCTTCTTTTATTTTTAATTTCGTTTTATCACTTTTAATTCTTCTTTCATACTTTTTACTACGATTTCCATTAATGCGCCTACATGCAGTGTTAGACTCTTTAATTTCATTAATTTGAGGCACATTGCGTTTATCATCACCTTTGATTTGATCAGCGAACGCTGGCATAAGGTATTCATCATCCGAAGTGTCTTCTTCTTTCGCGGTAGTTTCTTCTTTAATAGTGATTTCAATCTCTTCGACATCAGCCACCAACTTCACTGATGCCGTGGACAAGTTGTATCTCCACCCCAGGTTGTGCTGAGTTAAACTCTCCTGTGTCACCTGAAAACAAATAAAACCTATTCTTACTCACATGTGTTACCTCAAATATCTTTATCCAATCTATATCTATACTGATATTATAAAGAGGAAAGATTTGATTGTTTCTTTGTTTGTATTTTGTTTGTTTGTTTGAATTGAATAGGCTCCGAAACTACTGAACCGAGTTAAAAAATTCTTTCACCATTAGAATCCTTAATTTTCCGTGATGAACATAGGCTATGTAATATTTTCAAAAAAGTTAGGGATCCGCATGAAAAATTCAATAATTGAACCGGGGGCTGTATATTCAACCTCTTTTTCTATTATGGCGCGTCAGAATAGAAAAAGAGGTTGTATAGCGCACGGTGCTTGCTTTTTCTCTACGGCCAGTGTCAGTTTTAAACCCCAATGCTGTTAAAAAAAGTAAAGATCCGTATGAAAACTGTGAAACCCATCGTTTTAGTGTGTATAATTTCTGAAATTTTTGTTTAATACCCGTGCGAAGCCGGGGCGGGCCGCTAGTCAATAAATAAAAAGCTCTATTGCTGAACTGCATGGTTTGATATTTAAATTAATAAATGAAAATAAAAATTGTTTATTTCGAGTACCATGACTCATACAAAAATTACAATTAAAATACACAATAATAAAAATAAATAACAAATAAACAATTAATGTGGTTTTATGCAGAAGTATAAAAATATCCACTTTAAATCTAATCTATCCATTTTAAACCACCGATCCATCCAAAATTTCGCATTTATCATGCATTGAGTGTCAGTGCAAGTGATTTCTATCTACGCCAGCTTTATAACCGGAAACTGTCCGTGTAACATTACGAAGCATGGTCCCAAAAGATGAAAGACAAACGAGCGCAGATGCACTAACGGGCTGCAGCAGCTACCACAGCTCCCAACCGCCCGCTGCACTGGCGCGTGCAGCCGCATCTGTCATTCCCCTAACTATAGGCCTTACAAGTCATCTCCAAGTGCCGAGGAACGAGCAATACATGCACCATACTTAGTTAACATATTAATATGTAAATAACTAAATTCGCGGATGTAAAGGCCATTGATGATCATGATGCAATGCAAGTGATCATTTGAACTCAAATATTCACAAATTACTAAGGAATCTTCGACAAAGATATTTGACGACGACCTCTGTGGGGCGGTGAGCGAAGGTCCGCCTGCGACGCAGGAGGTTGCGGGTTCGATTCCTGCCTTGGAACAAATATTTGTACGATCTGCAGATATTTGTTCAGAGTGTTCTGGTCGTTTTCTATGTATAATTAATAATTCCTATCTATGTACCTATGTAATAATATTGCATGATGTATATCAATTATCTAGTACCCATAACTCTGCTGAGCTTGGGGCTAGATGATGCTGTGTGGATTGTCCGGCATTATTTATTCATAAGTAAAATGAGTATCTGTTAAACAAGTTTGATCAAATGGGCATAGAAATTGGACAAAGATATTTTATGCACATATAGAGGTGATATTTTTGTATGGTTGTATATTTTTTTATCAATAGTCATAGAAAAATACCTCTAAGTTGTTCTGATACAGGTCTGTGCAGATTTTGTCTGACTTCTGGCACATGTCGAAGAACCTCCAACATCTCACTAGCTGTGCGTCGCACAGGTAGCACACTGCGCTGGGCCGGTTGTCTCCGGGCATGAACTGAAATCATACATTTTTAAGTTATAGCATTATTAAGAAAGAGAAGGACCATCAGAACCAAATAAAATCCTTCCTAAAGTAATATTATTAAGAGAAAAAAAATATTTCATTGATTCAGTAACTAGGTACTAGACCAATTTGCCGAAATTCTTTCAACATTAAAATTCTACTTTATCCCTGATGGACATAGGCTAAGAATTTTTTCAAAAAAGTTAGGGATCTGTATGAAAATTTTCATAATGTAACTCAAAGTGTATAAATGTATAATTTTGGTTAAATACCAAAGCCAGTGCAGTCTGCTAGTAACTGATATTAAAATATCTCTACACATTTATAATAAACTCATAATGTGTGAGTTTGTCACCATTGTTATAAATTTTCATCTTTAAGTAATAGAAATAGGTAAACATATCGGTTGGAGTGGAGTTTACGGGACGCAGGACTTAGAAAATTTTCGACGAATTTTTTTATGTATATATAACATGTATTTTTTTTTATGGCTACGTAAAGAGGGTCACTAGGGGTGCAACTTTAGTTCAGGTGATCTACCCCAAAGTTCAATGACCTCGGCGCTAGAGGTCAAAGTATGTCGTTCAGTTTAAAGGCGAAAAAGACTTAGAAAAATTTCGAAAGATGTTTTTTTGGGCGTATATATAACACATGTTTTTTCTTATGGCATCGTAAAGAGGGTCACTAGGGGTGCAACTTTGGTTCAGGTGATCTACCCCAAAGTTCAATGACCTCGGTGCTAGAGGTCAAAGTATGTCATTCAGTTTAAAGGCGAAAAAGACTTAGAAAATTTTCGACATGTATTTTTTTTTATATATATATAACATATATTTTTTCTTATGCCATCGTAAAGAGGGTCACTAGGGGTGCAACTTTGGTTCAGCTGATTGACCCCAAAGTTCAATGACCTCGGCGCTAGAGATCAAACTGTGTCCGATACAGATACCGATACAGAGCATTCCGATAAGAGTTGATTAGGTTCAATTTGAGTGGCGGATCCGATACAGAGTACCCCGACTCCACGTGGTCTTGTGCGTGGCGCCCCTAGAGTGTATATAATAAGCCGGAGGCGCGAAGGGAGTGCAGCCTCCGCCAGCCGTAACAAGAGACAGGCACCGCGCGAGCCACAGCGGCTGAGGCTGGTCGCCGAAGGCGACCAAAAAGCCGAAGCTGCGGAGGTGAGCAGTGGTGCCTGTCCCTTGTTACGCAATGGCGGAGAGGCTGCACTTCCCGCAGCGCCGGAGCTATCGCGATCCTGAAACTTTCCGGCATCGACTCCAGCAAAAACCAACGTTTTTACAAAAAAGGTCAGTGACCTTGACCTCAAAGGTCACTGACTTTGTGTTCGAAAATTATTAATTTAACATTCCGGCATCGACTCCAGCAAAAACCAACGATTTTACAAAAAAGGTCAGCGACCTTGACCTCAAAGGTCACTCACATGTGCTCGAAAATGATTAATTTAACTTTCCGGTATCGACTCCAGCGAAAACCATCGTTTTTACAAAAAAAGTTCAGTGACCTTGAGGTTAATGACTCAAGGTCACTTATCTAAGGTGCATTGAACCTTAGGTCAAAGGTCAATGACCTTGACCTTGAAAAAAAAAACATAAATTTTTTGCGTCCCGTAAACTCCACAGTGACCAACATATCACCTTCCTACTAGAATATAAAGCCTGGCCTCTACATCAAAACATTAAATGAATAATAAATAAATAATGCTGGACAGCTCACAGCTTTGATGTTGAAATAATATATGCCTTGAATAATTTGTTGATGCAACCATTATGCCTTCGATTTTATATTATTTTTTTCTCGAACTGGGTTTTGCGAAGGTAGCTAGGTTCTTTCCTACCTATCCAGATCACTTATAGTCTTCTTAAAGTATAATGTAACTACACAAAGAGTCCTTCACTTACCAAAGTTCCAGTAAACCTCTGATAGACTTCTTGTGAATATTTGTGTTCTATGAAGTACATTTTCAAATCACTACATAAACAAATTCTACATGATGAGGGCATTTTGTCAGATTACAGATATGGAAATCAAATAAATAATACAAGCCATTTAACTTGCCAGAGAATACAAAACCTCAAGTACACTAAGTACTGCTCTGCTATCAAAGATTTACCTACTCATTAGAATTAAATTAATGTACCCTTAGAATAACTAAACTTATTACTTTAAGAATGTACCAAAATATTTTTAGTATAGAATTTTACTTCGGAGCATGGTTAATATCGTTATAATAAGCGAGTCTACAATGTGTGCTGTTATATTATCTTTGTTGGGTACCGAAACTAGACCTCTTTATTGCTACAATTCTTTAAACAGTACAGATATCTCCTTTTTACAAAATTCCTGATTGCTCATTATAAATACGTGGTTCTTTTTTTATTTCATTCGATTCGATCGTTTCGCTATTTTGCCGTGGAACTATAGACCAACCTTGGACCAACCTCATAGAAAGCTTCCATACTTTCGATAGCCAGCTTTCCGGTGACCCTATCCCTATAAGAATATCGTTAGTCGGCTAGCGAGACATTTCTAAAGTTTAAAGCCTGTCCACACGCTCCGTCATACTTGCGACCAAGCCTACACAAACCAGTTTGCGAAGGTAAGACGTGCATGTAGGTAGTCTGCTTTACACACAGAATAATAATAACCAAACATCTGCTTGCGGAAGCGTGGAACTTGAACAGCAGGACTCTTGGATATATCGCACGTTTAAAAATAAAGAGAATTATCTCAAAAAAACGGTTTTGTGAGATTTTATCATAAACAGCATTATTTCAATCCAATGCACAGGATAGCTTCGACAGCCACTGCAAAGCGAGCATTAGAAAGAGAAAAAACGATCACCCATCTCTTTTCCATTAAACACGAAGTTCAAGTCAATTCTGGTAAAAGGCGACATTCAGTCTTGTGCCCTCAGTCATGAATTAATTTTGAGTTTTATGCGGGAGTAGAACGCAATAATTCTATTTAGTAATAAAGGTAAGTCCCTTATTTGTATTTAATTTAATCTTAAAATGATACATTTTGTTTTAATTCCTTTTTATTTTAATAATGATGGTATTAATTAAGTCAGAAATAAGTTTTATTTCCTTTTATTATTAAAAATATGCTAGATTACCAGTAACATTATGATTTGTTTCCTTTTATTTCTAAAAACTTTTATGCGTTTGTGAAGTAATTCGATGTAGTTCCGTTTTTTATTAAATGTGGTTTTAAGATCCAGGCAAAATTAATAGTTGTTTCTCTTTATGGTTCATTTGATAACAATTTCGATGGTCATATTTTATAATACTTCTTGCTGTTATTAATTAGGCACCTAAGATGTCTTGGAGATGTGAGAAACTTGTCATGCTGGCAAATGCACCGGCCACCCAATGGACAAAAGTAGTTCCTGCTTCGGAGGTAAGATAGGTTCCATTCACCGAAAATCTAGATTAACTTAAAATTAATTAGTTTTACTCTTTTCGTAAGACTTATTTACATATAAATCTGTTTTTTTTTCAAGGTTTCAACGGAAGAATACAATAATAAAAATAATGATATGAAAGAGGTGAACGGGGCAACGGACGTCCACAGGGCGAGGTCCTTTCACCACTTCTGTGGATATTGGTTGCAAACGAACTCCTGGACTCTGAATGTAGATGGAACTTTCACTATTGCATATGCAGATGACCTGGCAATCATGAGATCGGGCCTTTTCGAGACAACTCTGTGCGAAAAGAAAGATGCAGAAAGCTCTACGAAAAGTGGAAACGTGGTGTACCAAACACAGTCTGTCAGTTAATCCCAACAAGACAGAAATGGTACCTACTGTTTACTCGAAACTAAACTACTAATACTAGAACTACCCTCACTGCTAGGTACAAAACTGCCACTAAGCAAGGATGTTAAATACCTCGGCATATGGCTAGACAGTAAACTACTATGGGGAAAACAACTTGGCTATGTTATGACAAAAGCCACTAATATCCTATGGCAATGCACGCGAGCCGTAGGTGGATTGGGGCCTCAGGCCCAAGCTGTGTCTGTGGCTCTATACAGTCATGGTCCGCCCAGTGCTAACCTACGGGGCTATAGTTTGGTGGCCGAGAACAAACTTAGTCACAATCATCAACAAACTACCTACAGCAAGTTCAAAGACTGGCACGCACTCTCATCTGCGGATGTAGGAAATCAACCCCATGCCCCCAGCAGCACTAGACATAATCTTAGGACTAACGCCCTTGCACGTTCACATAAAGCAAGAAGCAATGGCAGCGTCTCTTAGAATAAAATCAACAAATCAGTGGAAAGGTGATTCAAGTCTAATAAACCACTGCAGAATATTAAACAAAGCAACTGCGGCAATTCCAGAGGCGGTAAACGGTACTGATAGAATAGCGTCTACCTACTTAACCGGTAAGAACTACGAAATAACACGAACAGAACGCATTAGCGATCACCTCACATGACGTCACTTCACTACATATCACATCTACACTGATGGGGCCAAAACCAAAACAGGAGCCGGCTGCGGCTACTTTTGTTCAGAATCAGGGCTTTCAAAATCCCAACCAGGCTGAAACAATGGGGATCCAACTGGCGGCTAATCGGAACCATTGAAACCACCATAACAAGGCAAAGTCAGCGAATCATAGAATGGATAGATAGACGCTCTTGTACAGGTAACATAAATGCAGACAGACTAGCAAAGGAAGGAGCAAGAACGAACCCAACAAAACAGGACATCGGTCTCAAACCCGCCCACAGCAGAAGTAAAAAATAGACTAAAACTAAACTCTGAAAAAGAACTTTAAAAAATATGGGAGCGTCGAAAAGACTGCAAGCACATTAAATCAATATTCCTCTCCATAGATAGGAAGACCACAAATACGATGCTCAAGATGAGCCGCGAAGATCTAAAATTAATGATAGGCGTCATCACAGGTCACTGTGAACTAAACCATCACCACCTGGTGCCACAAACAGCAGCCTGTGCCGTGGCTGCTTCCAGGAAGAGGAAACTGAGGAACACGTGTTGATACATTGCACGGCCACAGAGGAGGCCAGACGGAAAACGGGATTGAAGACTCTTATAAATAAATTATAAATATAAATAATGCTGGACAATCCACACAGCATCATCGAGCCAGCGACACAGCATCGACACAGCATCATTGATATACATAATTCAATATTATTAAATAGATAGATATTTTTTTATTATACATAGAAAACAACCAGAACCCCTGAACAAATATCTGCAGATCGTACAAATATTTGTCCCGAGGCGGAAATTGAACCCGCAACCTCCTGCGTCGCAGGCGGACCTTCGCCCACCGCACCACAGTGGTCGTCAACCCGTATAGAGTCATCAAACCCGTCGACACCTCAAGAAAAGCTAAAACAAAGCTGTAAATCTTCAAAAGTCCTGCTCCGGTACTTCAAGGACCTGGGCTGGTTAGGGCCTGGTTAGGCAGGGGGATAATGCACAAAACACTCCTACGCGAGATGTCACTGCAGATCTTAGTTCCCCCACTTAGAATTAGAATTAGAAGAGGTGAACGTTAGAAATATAAGGAAGAAGATGAAAAATATATCAGACATAGAAATAATGCTGCCAGCTATCTCAAAGAATGAGTTTTACAGTAGGGTGTATTGACACGTCGTATTTTGTGATCTCATAGGTCTAAGGCACGTATTATGAAGGCTTGCTCTGTGATCGATCTGATCTATGTTTGATGTACGCTTATGCCATAATAATCGTTACTCAAGCACAGATTGAAGACTGACCAAGCTTTCATAATACGGGGCCTTACATAAGTTACCTAGTTGTCTTTTGATAAAAGATTAACTTATTATTGTGATTTAGTTATAAGTTCTTATGAAACTACTCTTGTTAAAAAGGTACAAAGTTTTCTCTGCCGTGTTTTTATTATTATTTGTAAGTATAAAACTCCATAATTCATTTATGATTCGTGTTGTGTATCATTTTATTAGTAAAACATCTATCTCGTAGAGCATACAGTTCAATATAAAATAGAAATATTATGACATACAAGATTCTAAACTTTTATTCATTAATAATAAAAAGAAGTTATTCGCAATATTCCTAGAAATTTAAATATAATTTAAAATAAAACAGCATCATTAATATATACATCCTGTAATAATTTGAATAATATGACAGTTATTTATCATAAACAGAAGTAAGTCAGCAATATTTTTTTTAAAGCCTTGTAATTAAAAAACTATTTATTATATTATTGATTTTCTTGCTTAATATTAAAGATAAATTTATATAATATCCCATAGTAAGAAAAAAATAATAATATCCACACGGAAAAAGTATTTATTCCTAATTTACTAAACATACTCCGAGTTACAAAATTTTGAAAGCGTTTTCCCAAAAAACGTGTTTTTTGAATTACTTCTCTTTATTTTTATACGTGCGATATCACAAAATACGAATAACATGAGTAATATTGGAAATAAAAATAAAAAAATAATGTTGGAAAATCCACACAGCATCATCTAGCCCCAAGCTAAGCAGAGCTTGTGTTATTTATAGGTACTAGATGACTGATATACATAATACAATATTATTACCTATATAGATATTTTTATTATACATAGAAAACGATCTCGAACCCGCAACCTCCTGCGTCGCAAGCGGACCTTCGCCCATCTCGCCACAGAGGTCGTCAATAAAGTGAGTCTCTTTGATTCATTGTTCAGTCTGTTGAGGTACACATAAATAAAAATAAAGAAGGGAACAAGAACCACGCGAAGTGCCCTTTTATATTTATAATTGTGTTTGTTCTATACCTACACTGAGGAAGATCAAACATAATCTGATTCAATACCTAGTTAATGGACACCTGATTTTGCAGGGCTTTTTTTGCTCTTCAATCTGTTGAGCTATTCCACCGAGCTACTTTCTAGATTTCTATCCGCAACTATTTTAAATATACGGTGAAATAGTGATAGTAGTAAACATCAAAACATTTTACTTGACTTAAGTACCAAGAAAACTAGGTTTGATTTTAATAAGTTTTTAGCAATTTATGAATCAATTATTTGGAAATGGAGGTGAACTTCTGATTTTGTTATAAAATAATATTACTGTAAATCAATATTACAGAAATTATCAAAATATGCCGTCTTCTGTGTGTAGAATCTGTTTGTGTAGTGTTATGAAAATGTACTATATTCAAAACAAATATCCTCAAGAAGTTTACCAGAGGTTTACTGGAAGTTTGGTAAGTAAAAGGATATAATTTTCGGGGACATACGCCATTATTTTTATTGTGTGAAATTTCCAAAATTACGTTGAATGAGTATGACTATCATTGTTGGTCTATCCCGAAAACACAATTTCATAGTAAATAAAAATAATACATATCGATCGGACCAATCCAAGTGACCTGAGATGCTGCCTGCATTGCCTCACTGTATGGCATTGCTGATGTGCTGCCCAGGGACCAGCTTTAGGGTCACTCGTCACTCTGACAAGATGCTCACACAGAAGAAATTGCAATTGTGTTGATATAGGTATGTAGTATTCCACACAATGGGCCTCCACAACTCCCAATAGTTTGCATTGAGCTCAATTGTATTACTTCCTTGTATTACACCTAGTTATATTCACATTATAAGAACAGTCAAGCATCTAGTCAAAGTAGGAAGAGCTTGAGCTTAAGAAGGCCTTTTACTTGATAGATGATTATATTAATGATGTAAATGCTTGGCCAGATGTCGCTCCATTCCACACCAACAATTAGCATGTAAGAAACTGAATGTTGTACTTAGCTTTTGGTACCAATTTAAAATAATTATTGACATGTATCTAAATCAGTTTAAACTTAGATTTAGATAGGCAAAACAAAAATTGTATTAGACACATAAGTTTTATATGAATGTACTAGTGGTTTCTTTTTCACTTCTTCCACTAGTGGACAAAAAATTGAAGTGAAGAGAAATCAATAACTAATTATTTCTTATTTTAATAATTATCTGTTTGAAATTTGACTTGTCTAAGTGCTTATTTTGTAAGCCTAAAGAAATAAAGTTATTGAATCTGAATCTGAATCTTGTTTTGTAGGAACTAGATAAAAAATATACATATTAATAGATAGATTTTTTGATTATCTAGGTATAGGTAGGTTTTAGGCAAATGTAATTGTTTTGATTCCAATAATTTGGCAAGGTTTGAAATACAAGTAGGTGCTAATCTGGAAAACCCTGATTCCAGGTTGTGCCCGGAGACAACAGGCCCAGCACAGTGTGCTACCTGTGTGACGCACAGTTAGTGAGATGCTGGAGGTTCTTTGACATGTGCCAGAAGTCAGACAAGATCTGCACAGATCTGTATCGGAACAACTCAGAGGTACTTGCAAGACACTGGCCCTTAAGTATCTATTTATTCATTTTGAATGTGTAGTTGGTAGTTCAACCATTATAGAAATTAATAGCAGTCATCATATTATACTTATTAAGATTTTGATATATTTAAACATTTCCCCTGCACCGAGACACTCAGGCTTGAAAGCTAGAATTATAATTTAAAGCCAGGTCTAAGCTTTATGGGTTTAAGTAGGTGCTGTAAGCATACAAGTGAACTACATGCTATTAATATTTAATTGAGGTCTTGTGAAACTCTTTCAGTGCCCACAAATCAAACGGCTGGGGTTGAATGAGAGTCGGTGATATGAATGGAAAGTAATCAAGTTGTACTTGTTTTCAGGTGTCACAGGAGAGTATAGCTAAGCAGAATCTGGGGATATACAACTTGTCCACAACACCAGTTACATTAGTAACTTATATAGAAGAAACTGAAATCACTGTTAAAGAAGAAGACACTTCAGATGATGAAGTGCTGATGCCCATGTTCGTTGAAGAAATCAAAAATGAATGCAATTTGGTTCATAGTGATGAAACTATTGATGATAAATCTATGACAACAACCATACAGGAGAACTCAAATGGAAATTGCAATGAAAAAGACAGTAATAGTAGAAAAAGATACAAAACAAAATCTAAAATAAAACAAGAAACCCGTAGAGGCAAAGTAGCTACAATATTTAAGTGTGATGTTTGTCAAAAGCCATTTACAAAGAGTTCATACTTGAAAAGGCACATGAGAGTACACACTGAGGAAAAGCCATATTCTTGCAAAATATGCAAAAAGACTTACACTTGTAAAGATTCATTAAAAACTCATATGGTTGGACATACCACTGAGATGCCCACCTGTGATGCCTGTGGCAAAAGTTTTGCTACAAAAACTGTTCTCAATAGACACATTATGCAAGTACACTCCGGACAGAAGCCAATGGAATGTAAAGTTTGCAATAAATCATTTCCTGTCAAGGATAGTCTACGGGCGCATATGAAAATTCACGTTGGATACAAGCCATTTGTCTGCAATGTCTGTGGAAAAACGTTTTTTGACAAAAGTCAATTGAAAGTACACAACAGAATACATTCTGGAGAAAAGCCATTCACATGTGACTTGTGCAACAAGTCCTTTACTCAATTAACTATATTAAAAAGTCATATGCATCTTCACACCGGAGAGAAGCCTTATGTTTGTAAAATATGCAATAAGTCATTTCGACATCGATCCACTTTGGCCTATCATTCGCAACTGCACACCGGTGGTAAGCCATACACATGCCCTATATGCAACAGTGTCTTCGATCTGAAGCCGCTATTACGCAAGCATATGGCGACCCACACAGACAATACCTCCCATGTTTGCAAAGTTTGTAACAAAGCATTCATCCAAAGTGTTTGTCTAAGGAAGCACATGAAAATTCACACCGAGGAGAGACAATATACGTGCAATGTATGCGGCAAATCCTTCTTCAGGAGCACTGGATTAAACAACCATATGAAAACACACACCGGAGAAAAACCATACACATGCAATATGTGCGGGAAATCATTCTCTCTTAACTCGACTTTGGTGAAACACAAGAGAATACACACGGGCGAGCGGCCCTACTCCTGCGACGTGTGCAGCAAGCGGTTCCGGCTCAGCGGCGCGCTGAGTAGGCACATCAAAATGCACACCGGAGAGAAGCCATTCACTTGCAACATTTGCAGCAAGTCATTCATCGGGAGCGGAGAATTGAAAAAGCATTTGAAAGTACACAGCGAAGAAAAGCCATACACTTGCTACACTTGTACGAAGTCTTTCAGAGATAAAAAGTCCTTAAAAGTTCATATAAGATTGCACACTGGAGAGAAGCCGTACACATGCAGTGTCTGTGGTAAATCATTTACTCAGAGCAGTAGTCTGAGTATGCACATGAAGAGAGTCCACAGTGAAGACAAGCCTTACAGCTGCACTGTTTGTGGGAAATCCTTTTCAGTCAATTATATTTTGACCAAGCATATGAGAATTCACACTAAAGAGGAGCCACAGTAGATAGAACATTTATAAATCTAATTTAAGATAAGGATAGAAATGCGCTCTTTAAAACATGTATAATACCCAAATGCGGGATTTGTGTGTAAATAATTAATATAAGTAATTAAATTGGCTGTTACTTATTTAATTTTTTGCGATGCCTTATTGCTTGAATATCAACAGAGGAGGGTTATACGCTTGGCGCTCTATGCATGTAGCCGATTTCTATGTTCCCACGTAGCGCTGAAACTACTAGTCCGATTGTGTCGTGTGGGGCAGCGTGCCAAGGCCTTTGTACTTTCCAAAACTGTTTTTTAAAGTTAAATTAAGTCTTCTATAACTACACTAATATATAAAGAGGAAAGATTTGATGGTTTGTATTAAATAGGCTCGGAAATTCTGCACCGATTTGATAAATTTTTTCATTATTGGAATCCTAAATTTAGGCTATAGAACATTTTCAAAAAGTAAGGAATCCGCATGAAAAATTAAGTTTTTGATAAATATGAAGCCGTGTGAAGCCGGGGATAACCGCTAGTGTATACAATACTATTCTCAAACAAGCAATTGGAAAACAAAATAGTTAAAAACTAAAACCCAACTACGTTAATTTGAGTAGCCGCCGGCACCCACACGTCATATACCAAGGCTACTAGTAGGAACAAAGGCGTACCTACCTACCTGAATGTCAAATGGAAATGGTAAAGACAGTTTGTTATCGCTAAATCAGACACATTATTGCCATAATGAAGTCAAGTCAAGTAAGGTCAAGACGGTATATAACGTAGTCGGATTTACGTTTTGACTAAATATTTATTTTGTTATGCAACGCTTACCTACAGGCATACATGTAGGTAGAGCCATTATGCGCTTCATACCTGCAACGCTTACCTACAGGCATACATGTAGGTAGAGCCATTATGCGCTTCATACCTGCAACGCTTACCTACAGGCATACATGTAGGTAGAGCCATTATGCGCTGCATACCTGCAACGCTTACCTACAGGCATACATGTAGGTAGAGCCATTATGCGCTTCATACCTGCAACGCTTACCTACAGGCATACATGTAGGTAGAGCCATTATGCGCTTCATACCTGCAACGCTTACAATAGGTATTGCGAAGTCAGTCTGTGTTTGTCGCAAGAAATCAGATGCCTTGACAGCGAATTGAAGTTTTTTTCTCTTTAGCAAGCTCAGGTCCGGTTTGTGTAGGTACCTTCTAGTATTTCATCGATAGAAGATAAAGCCTTCAGATTTATCAGATGGGATCAAGTACCTACCTACGGATTTAAGTCAATCTATATGGCTTCTCTAGTACCTATTCCATGGTCTGCATTACTAGCCCTTATACATAAGGAAGGTTTCGTAGGAAGTGGCATAAGTACCTACCTAATGTTATTATGGTAAAGAAAATAACTTATTTTTCTACTTACTTCTTAAAAGTTCGGGAAAAGTTATGCTCCAACTCAACTATCCGTCTAACAAGGTAGGTAAAGGTTTCTTGTTCGCTTCTTTACTTTACCTTAAAAAGATTGAAGTGAACAATGAAGCAAATATCACTTTATTTCCAATTTTTATTTCGTAGTTAACTTGTAATTTGTGACGTGTCCAAGAGTCCTGTAAGGTCTTAAGGAAATAAAGCACTTTGATTTTGACTTTGATTGCTATCTCAAAAATAAAAAAATCTCATGGGATAAAATAAGCCTATGATCTTGCCTATGATTTATTCCAGGATAGAGACCTACGTCTACTCATAATTTCAGACAACACCGTTAAGTACATTTGGAGTGAAGTGGTATAGCAGGGTATTTTAGATATCAAACGGCTTGCACGTAGCTTAACATAGCGAGTGACACGTCTTCATTGCTCTACTTTCTCCTGTGTGGGTTTTCATGTGCTTTCGCAGCGAACTTTTTCGCGGATACGAGTTGTAACAAACGCTGCATTCATGTGGTCTCTCATTGCTGTGGGACACCATATGCCCCCTCAAAAGGCATTTAGAAGCAAATACCTTACTGCATATGGTACATGTAAATGGTTTCTCTCCGGAATGCTGCAGCATATGACTTTTAAAACTACTGCGGAATTTGTATGATTTCTTGCATACGTCGCAGTTGAACGGTCGTTCTCCGGTGTGAATACGCATGTGATGTTTCAATATTGTCGGACGAGAAAACGCTTTGTTGCAAACATTACAAACATGCGGCTTCTCTCCTGAATGGACTCTCATGTGGTAAATCAACTGACTCTTCCGCAGAAAGCAGTTCCCGCATGAGCTGCAAATGAATGGCTTCTCTCCACTGTGGATCATCATGTGCGCCTTGAGGCCCACTGCGGCTGCAAATGTTTTGTCACAAAGCGTGCACGCGTGCTCGTTACTCGTCCCCATGTGATGTTGCACGTGTGTCTTGAAGGATCCTTGGTTTGAGAAGCCTTTACTGCAGATACCACAGATATAAGGCTTCTCTCCGGTATGCCTCCTTATGTGCTTTTTTAGAGTGTGATTTCGAGCGAAGGATTCCTTGCATATAACACAAACATGCGGCTTCTCTCCTGTGTGAGTTTTTAAGTGCCATCGCAATGTGGAGCGGTGTGCAAAGGTCTTTTTGCATATCTCGCAGAGGTACGGTCGTTCTCCGCTGTGTATGTAACTGTGCTCCAGTAAGGTTCTTTTACCGTCAAACTTTTTGTCACAGTGATCACAGGCATATTGTTTGTCTCCGTGAATTTTGATGTGCATTTGCAAATTTTTCTTTTTGAGGAATTCTTTTTTGCAGATTTCACAGATAAATGACTTTGGGTCCGAGTCTGGCATCTTTCTGGGTCTTCCTCTTTTTATCTTGATAACTATTGGTTCTGCTGATTTCTTGAATCCTTTTTTGGGTTTTCTATCTTTATTTTTTCTTCTAGACTTTTTTGTTTCATGAGTATTTTCTTCTATTTTATCAGCGAACAACTCAGATTTGACTTGTTCAACAAATGTCTTCAAACCATCAGGTATTAAATATTCATCTTCTGAAGATTCTTGCTTTATATTATCAACAATGGTTTGATACTGCAAGTTTATATCATCAAGAGACGATGTTGTCTCAACAGAGGTTGTGGACAGGTTGTGCATCCATCCTAAGTTATGCTTAGTCAAAGCCTCTTGTGATATCTGAAAAGAGATTTTATTTAATTAATTTATGCCATCAAGATATGATTCACATTTTTAAACTAGGTATATACTTTTTACTTTATACAGGGTTATTAAAAATTAAACTATTGATTTTAATCTAATTTCATTTTTGTATTATTTAGAGGACATTATTAGCATTATTTAACGACACAAAACTACAAATGTATGTCCATTAGTAAACATAAATATAATTTTTTAAATAAAGTCTGAGAATGACAAAAAAAAAAAAAATATGGGAACACATTTTGGAACATTATTTTTTAAACATGTACATTCACTTTTTAACATTGTATATAAAGCAAATATTAGTAATAAGATTACAGAGAAATAAACATTACTTACACTAGATGGTATGTGAAAAATTATCATAACATATTATAATTTGATATCTAAACCAAAAGTAGGTTTGAAGGTGGTTATTAAAAGGTAAGTAAGTTACATACCTACGTACGAGTATAATTATGTATCCTGAATTATTTGTGTCTTTTAATTGGCCTTACTTATATTTATGCTTAACTAGCTTATGGCTGCAGCTTCACCTGAATATTTTCATTATAATAAGTGAGCTATGTTATACTTATAAATGTATGTCCATCTTAAAATATTAATTAGTTTTGAAGATCTTGGGATTCTTTATTTTAAGGGATTATTAGCTGTAAGTTTTCAAATAATACATGAATAAGGAATACCATTTTACTGCTGTTATTCTGAGCCTTTCTTTCCGACTATTTTTAGTCCTTGTGTGGCACAATAATGTGATTTCTCTGAATTATCTGGAACTTACCTCTATATTGTTGTGTATAAGGTCCCTGCAGATTTTATCTGACTTCTGGCACATGTCCAAGAACTTCATACATCTCTGGAGTTGAGCTTTGCATATGTAGCAGACCGAGGAGGGAATGCCGTGTCCTCCTGCGAGCTGAAACCAAGATAAAGCCATTTTCAGAACATTCTGAACATTGACCATGGAAGTGAACTAGACACATTATGCTCTTGTTCGTGCATGTACATGATGAAATGAAATGTTTTACCTACTTATTGCAATCATTTGCTTGATAATCATTTTAATTCCGAGGCTGTGTGAAGGTGAGTTTATTTTTTATACAGAGTTAGCAGTGGACTTACCAAGCTCATAAACATTTTCAAAGCATTTTGCATTTGAGTGTTTTCAATGTGATGTATTTTCATATTGCTGCATAGACAAATTCTGCACACTGAATCGGGCATGTTGCTCATAGGTGATACAATTTTTATTTATGAGTTTTAATCCCTAAAGTCTGATCGGTGACCGCCTTATAAGCAGAGGTAGGGATTACAAGCAGGGGTGTTTCGATCGCGGAACCGGGGCGGCGGTCTATTATAATAAGGTAGAACAAATGGCCGTGTATCAAGATCACATATAATTGGATCGCGTTCACTTGAGAGAAGTATAGATTTAAAATCTGAATAAACAACAATACAAACAAACACAACACAAGTATTTCAAGCAAAACAAATAATGCAAAATATTTAAAGAAGCTATTTCTCAGTTTCTTTTTACTTTATTTATCTTTTTGTCAGCCTTCGGTGAACCACACAGTCCACCTAAGCAGTCCAGGCAAGTTGACAACAGATCTTTTGTGGACGGAAGAAATCACTTCCCCAAGGTCTGCCGCGCCGCGCCGGGGTGCGTTCAGAGGCTCAGAGTGCGGTTGTTTGGTGTAAATTTTAACTTACCCAAAGGTTCTGAACGAGTCGGTTGTTTAACGTCAAAGTTGACATTATCATGACAAAACTGACGTTACAGTTGCCGGACGTTCGTTTGTTTTGTTTTTGTTTTGCGGTTACTTTGAGGTAAATTGTATCTACTGACTGTAACTACGATCTATAACTGATAAATACTGAAAATTTTGAAATTTACTGTAGAAATCTTGATATATAAGTAGATAACAAACTATGACAACGGAAAATATGACAGCTGTCAATGTCAGAGTGTTTTTCGTCGATCGAATTACACCGGTAAAAAGTTGCAACCGTCGGAGGTTGTGAACGCTCTAGTTAATAACAACCGAGCGTTTCCCCTGAGGTTATGAACGACCTAGTTGCACTCCGAGCGCGCTCGAGCGTAGGTTGTGAACGCAGCCCCGGATGTATCGTGGTAAATAGTATTTTTTTTTCCAAGGTAGGTCCAAAAATCCCTATTATGTTCGAAAACATAATAGAGCAGTCGGAAGGATCGGGATCGGACAAATTGGCGTTAGTTTACCTACTGCAGCGGAGGCTTTTTACTTAGCTGTGGGTGCTCACTGGCTGAAAAAGAAAACTTGACCTTTCCCAAGAGCAAGCACTTCATAAGGCGAAGTACCTACCATGCACGAGTAGGTAGCACGTTAGATACCGTGCCTGTGTAAGGTTTGTCCTTCGGAAGTCGGCAGATGATGAGTATGGTAGGGTTGTGACGTGTCCAAGAGTCCTTTATGGTCTAAAGGAAATAAAGCACTTTGATTTTTGATTTTGGTAGACTGGGTACGAATGTGCCAGGGTGGCCAGACGACCAATGTGGCGCGGTGGGTGAAAGTCCGCCTGCGACGCAGGAGGTTGCGGGTTCGATGCCCGCCTCGGGACAAATAGTTGTACGATCTGCAGATATTTGTTCAGGGGTTCTGGTTGTTTTCTATGTATAATAAAAAAATATCTATCTATTTAATAATATTGTATTATGTATATCAGTCTTCTAGTACCCATAACACAAGCTCTGATGATGCTGTGTGGATTGTCCAGCATTATTTATTATTATTATATTAGGGTAAGGCCGTGACAGTCGTCTTATTGGCTAAACTTTAAGGAATACGGAGGCGGAGAGTGGAGCAGCGTGCCTGTCCGAACGTGCTTTACAAGTATACAGTATTAATTAGTAGCGGCTTGCAGAGTACCTACCACATTATTATTTTTATAAATAATATAGGTACTTTTTATTTTGTACGATTACTTTATTTAATAGGTGTTTATTTATAATGATAGAGTCGGTATAAGGTATATTTACATCGTATAAATCGTATTTTATCTCATAAAAACTTCTCTATTGTTGTAGTGTTTTACTTTGAATGTGCATTGTCCGACATAGACTTGTGCAATAGTTTTTTTTTTGGAATTAATGCATTTAATTTCTGGGTTTACAGTTGTAAACAATTTTCACCATTTGAATCCTACATTATCCCTGATGAATATATCGCCGCCCCCACCGAATAATATGGTTACCGACTATTACGATAGAAGTGTTTTTATTTGAAATAATTGTTCCTGAGGTGCGATTACACCTTGTGAATTTTTTTCAGGCAAATCGTACGAGTAGTTCTTGAGATAGGCTTTTTGTAATGGATTTTACTTTATTATTAAACGAAAAATAAAAACAACATTTTGATCCGAACAACATTGCAACAGGTTAATACTCACTCCTCGGTTTCTCGCTTTTTGTTGTAAGATGCGATTGCGATTTTATTCGGGAAAGAAGTATAAAAGTTAGTTTTCGTAAAGTAGAAAACCCTCTTATTCAGGTTTTCTTTGAAGTTCTTTATTACAGTATAGTTTATTACTATATTTAATTCAAAATATCTGCAATGGTTACATCTATTAATGTATTTTTAATATAAAAAAGCCATCGTAATCTATGTAGAGATAGTAGGTTGCGATGATTTACTCACTTAATGACACATTATGAAATCCCGACATGTGGCTTTGGCAAGCTTATAGTAGCCAAAGCAACGTCTTTTAACATCGCTCTCATTTCGTCTTAGGTAAAAAAAAGTGAAAGCACATGACCCTCACCCAGCATGAGCTAACGTCCAACGATGATAATATTGTGCTTTAATTTAGAAGGCCCCATTGTTTTCTACTCTTTGCCAAGATTTCGAGTGCTTGATATTAAAATCCTAACCACCAAAAAGAATGAATACCGCAGATCAAAAACAAAAGCGGATACTGCATAACAAAACGACCAAACACACTCGCAAGGGCTACATAATCCTACCGAGATCTGTACACGAGCCAAAATAATGTGCCAATAGAGGTAGGAGTAAGGTAGGATCTAAGATTTTTTAAACAAACCACCCGGACCCTTCTACACAAATGAATTCTTTATAGCTACCAGAGAAGCCATCATCACAGTTCTCACAATGATATTCAATGAAATAATAAATCTGAAAAAAAAATGAATCATTATCTTATCCATACAAAGAGGATTAAAATTCCACAAGTAATTATTGGGCAATCAGCTTGATGACAAGCATATACATTACAAAATATTTTCCAAAACAATTGTTGGCCGGATACCAAGCCTTTAAAACCCTAGAACACAAAAAAAAGTATGGCATGGTGGTTGCTAAGGCAACTAAAGCATTTAAAATACAAGGATCATTAGAAACATTTACAAATTTAGCTCTACAACCGTCAAACTGGAAAAGAACGAAAGCAGATCTTGAGAAAATATTTCAAAACCTCAATTGGTAGAATTATGGCCTAAAAATAAATGTAGATTATACTAACAAATTTAAGGTTTGCCGATGATCTGATAATTCGGTCCAATAAGCCTGAAGAACTCGCTAATATGATACAAAGAAAGTGGAAAAGTAGGGCATCTACATATAAATAGTCTGAAAATTAAGTTTAACCAATAACACTCAGCACAATAGAGTCGGTATGTTAAGGAATATACTTATCTCGGAAAAATCCTTATCTGCTATAACTTTACCTCACCAAATTATCTAACAACAAAATAAATAGAAACAAGAATAGATAATGCTTGAAAGAGATACTGGTCATTTAATAAATCATAAAAAACAAAGAGTCTGAAAATTTAGAGGTAACTTTAAAATAAATGTATTCTTCCAATGTTTTAATTTAAGAAACCAAACATGGGACCTGAGGAAAGCGCATAATAGAAAGTTGGATGTTCGTCAGATTGGTCGGTGATAGGTCTTTGGAGAGAAGTTTGCTATGAATACAATCAGGCAGAGTATAATCTTTCTTTCTTTCTTTCTTTCTCTTCTATACTATGTTATTTTTATAGAAAAATAACTGTAGATCGGTCAAACTTTAAGAAGAACTGAAAAGTCGAATAAAACTATTACCTACATTTACGACTACATTACCCAGGAATCAAAATAGAAAATTTGGACGACCTTTCAAAAGGTGGAAATAAGACATAAATAAAATCCATCACTGGAAAGACAAGAATTGCCAAGGATAGAAACGAATGGAAGAAGCTAGAAGAGGCATGTGTAAACTAGGGCAAACAGATAACTTGTCCTAGTATATAAGACTTAAGAAATCATTGTACGTTATCTGCATAAAGGTTTTTCATTATTTTATCTCATTTCCACGATCACGGGCCATATAGAGTCTCGGTCCTTTGGGAGGCATGCGTGGGGCCGTAGCCAACAGGACAGAGGCCCTTTATGAGAGATAATTTTAAAGGCTGGGCTACATAGAACGGGCATAATCCTCGTTTGCACAATATGATATACTCGAAAATGATATCCATGATATCTTTCAGGTGTAGAGACTATAAGCATAAAGAAATAAAATGAAAAAAAGAATGTCTGGGAGACAGTGCGGACGCCTGACATAATTGAAAACTGTTAAAAGTGGCAGACTGTGGCTTGTCGAATGTCGGATGGATTACTCAAAATATAGGCTTAAATTCCGGATATAAACAATTCCTGCGCAAACGTCTTTGGCGTTATAACGAGGGTTTTTCTCGTTATAACGCCATTAGGAACCTCCACCGCCGAGTCTACACCTTAAGATGCATCTCTTGCGACTCCATTCAGAACGGCCAATGAAGCGCAACCAATAAGTGTGGTTCTGGTTCTTTTAGAATACCACAGCTTAAGGTTCACGTCCAGATTTACGTCTCCGCAAGCGGAGACGAGCACTAGAACTTCCCTGGGAGCACTCGGTATCGGTGGTTATCACAAAAATCTTTTAAATATCTGTAATAATAGGATAACTTTTGTATTTCCTTCGATTTTATTTTAATACCGATTCCCAAAATGTAAATAATTTTACAGTAACCTATTTTCACATTCACTAAACTTATTATCTTCTCCAAGGAATATAAACGTATTGCAAATTTACGTTATTCATTTAAGCTTGATTGAGTACCGAACAAAATGGTAACATTGCATTACCGATACAACCAACATCACTATTTTGAGTTCAATAAGATCGCGAAGACCTATTACTGTACAGGCTATTATCGATAATTTCCGCGAATAAAATTGTAATGTTACTTTACGGTGTAAAATTATGGTCTTGATTCTGGTAAAACATATTTTTATTTATTACTCTGCATTCGTAAACACAGTTATAATTTAAATTATATTGCATATACAAAAAAAATATTGCTATGTTTTGGTATTAAAATGAACCCAATAAGTAAAGTATTTTAGGAGTTATTTAAAAAAAACGGTTTTTTATTTGTCCTGTAAAATTTTGTTTTTTTGAATACGATTTTATTCGGTGGGGGCGGCGATATGTATATAATACATATGTTTTCGAAAAGTTAGGGATATACAAACTTCAACAATAACGTGTACCTAAGTACGTTTGTGTATAAAAAGATAACTATTGAATTATTTGTTAAATACCCGTGCGAAGCCGGGGCGTTCCATTAGTTATTTAATAAGTGAGAGCTTCTGTTACAATTGTTACCGATTTATTTCACCACAAAATATAAAATAAAAAAATATTCTTTGTATTTCAAATGGCCTCTAAATTCTAATGTTACCCATAACCTTGGCATTTATGGACACAATTGTGATATTTATACGCTGACAATAATTAACTAACACACCTTGCTTCCAGCTAACTGGAATACCTAATACTATAGTTAAAGGCAGTGAACTGAAATTTGGCGCAACTATACCCAGTCTACCCTATTTATTTAACTTCTTATTAATGACACGCCACGGTAGGTAGGTAGGTAGGTACGTAGGTAGCAAGACCCCAATCTCAACTGAAGAGGGAAGGGAGCTTACCTTACTTACAATGTTGAGAATTTAGTGTCGTTTTTATTTTAATTTAAAAGGGGACATAGAGAGACGTGGTCCCCGGCTCTTGGAAATTGATTCCATACTTTATTCCGGAAGGTAAACGGCAGTTATTAAAAACAGGGGCAGAGCTACCTTTCGCCACACGAAAAATTTCTACCTCTGAATAAAAATTAAATGTGACGCCTAGCTTTCCTTTTTTGTTCAGTAAACTTTAAATAGGTACTCAGGGTTTTTATTAATTTCACTACCACTGCCCAGCTTGCAAGGAGCTTGTGTTTTCCTACAGATGAGCGTCCTCTCGCCGTGGGAAAGTTGAATTCTGAGAAATAACCAAATTTTTCATTTGGCATGACCTACCTACATAATATGACCTTCTACCAACCAACAAAAATTCACTCATCCCTTACTCATTAATGCAGGTACTTGGGTGTATTATTTTATTATAGGTATCTAATAAAATAATACACCCAAAAGTTTCCGGAAAGATATTGCTCTATCTACTTCATTAGGTATATAGGTTTTTAGTTTTGATAATTATAATTATTGTCAATCCTGTAGGTACACTAATGTGTGGTGTATCTACAATAAAAGTTGTTCGTTATATTTTTGCGAACCTGCTTACATATAGGTAGGTACTTACTTACCTTACAAGATTGTGAGTTAAACTTACGAAATAGGACCTACGTATGTCCACGTAAGTCGCTAGCTTATATTTTTATACCTTCCACAGAAACTTCACCCTACCTTGATTTTTCCATGCAACGAAACGAAACGTTGTACGTGTAACGTGTAGCTGTGTTGAAATTCAAAATGTCGTCACAAAGGCTGTTCTAACGATGTCCGAAACAGAGCACACTACTCAAAGCTTGTACCTAACAGTGTTTTACTTTTTTTTGCGTTTATTTTTGTTCTGTTGCGTGTATTAGAGTGGGTATAATTCACAAACACTAGTAGCCTAGACCTAGACGTACATTTTAGTTACTTTTGCCAATTTTTATGTTCCGCAAACTAGAGGGTTATTCCCGCTCGTCCCCTCGTTTCGTCCCCTGAGGGGACGAACGGGAAGTAAACTTCCCGCTGGCCCCGATGGGGACGAACGGGAAGTATACTTCCCGTTGGTCCCCATTAAATATTATGCGGATATTTTTGAATAAAATCAGAACATATTTATTTTTATTTTAGCAATCAACTTGAAACATAAAACAAATATTAATTACTAGGTATAAACTTTTAAAAGAATAGGTATCTTTAAATATCTTAAGGCATTTTAATTTGAAGTTTGAACAATTTAAATCAAGTTGTTATTGTTTTTATTTTACAATAATAGTATAAGATAATCAACATTACAAAAATACCGAAATGGTTAACACACTAGAAGTGACTATAAAACAAAAAGCTTTATATAATACGAGGTATTTCTATGTTTGTTTGTATGCTGTCTATGTTTGTGAACTTTCTTATCTATCTGATATACAACTGGTATCTCCTACGCTAAAACCAAAAACATGATTTAAAAATAATTTTAATTTACTGGGTACAATTTTTATATGATACGAAGATATATTATGATGAATGATGATTAGAAATGCAAAATAATAGTTGAACGTACGTATTACGTAAATGTTCTATGATGAAGTTAAAGGTAAACGTGTAGGTACTTATTATACTTAGTGTTAAGTTCAGTTATTATTTATTCCTAGCAGTCTGCCCCGGCTTCGCACGGGTATTTAACAAAATTTAATTTTTCATGCGGAACTCATTTACTTTTTGAATATCTATAGTTCATCACGGAAAATTTTGGATTATAATAGTGAAATAATTATTCAAATCGGTTCACTACTTTCAGAGCCTATTCAATTCAAGCAAATAAATAATTAAATCTTTCCTAATCTTTCCTTTATGTCTAAAATTAGTATAGACTATTAACAATAAACATACAAAATCAATCAATTAATAACTCTTTCCATCCGAAGGTTACCTGGAAGAGATCGCTTCAAAGCGATAAAGCCGCCCAGTTTACTTGTTTTATGTTATGTCTTTTTATATTTTCTTTGGTGTAAAATAGCATTGTGTACTGTATTCATTGTATTATTTTTTTTAATAATTTCCAAGAAACAGCCAACTATGATTTCTCCATTTCCCAATGCAGGTTGGCATTCCTGTATGAACCTGTCCTTCTAAATATATTTTGGTGGTCTTATTAAAAAAACTTTCTTTTCTTTGGATTTATTTAATGAATTCAGTGTTTTCAACAGTAGCACTGCTACTGTTGGGTTTCATCTTGATGATAGTTTGTTTTTACATTATCTAAGCAGATATTGTGTGCTTAATAAAAATATACATAACAGTAAACGAGAACATAGATAGATTTTTATTATTATACATAGAAGGCAACCACAACTCCCTCAACATATTAATTTTGCAAATAGTACAAATATTTGTCCCGAGGCGAGAATCGAACACACAATCTTCTGCATACATTTTCATTCATAATATACAAACAAACATAGAAAATAAACTTATACAATAAATAAAATACCTCGTATTATATAAGCTTTTTGTTTTTACTTAGTAATATTCACTATTAGTGTGTAAACCATTTTGGTATCAATTCTAAAAGGGGGACGAACGGGAAGTTTACTTCCCACTCGTCCCCACGAATATGAATGTGGGGACGAGCGGGAAGTAAACTTCCCGTTGGTCCCCTCAGGGGACGAAGCGAGGGGACGAGCGGGAATAACCCAAACTAGAGGTAGCCTAGGTATAAATAATGATGATCATCATCCAAAAATGAATTTTATTCACATTTTATGTTACTCGCTCATAATAATTTTTTGCTTGCTGTCTTAACATAATACCTATGCCTATTGCCTATACTGACACATGACAGACATGCTTTTTATCGCATGCTAGTTTAGTGTACACTAAGGTTCCCTTAGTCGGCCCTTACAACATCTACCTACGGGCCGAGTTGTAGGTGTCTATTCTAACGCCGCGTGCGCCACGACATACTAGCACGTGTAGAGCGTAGTGTGGACACAACACAACAAATAACAAGAGACATAGCGTAGGTACCTAAAAGACTAATACAAATTACATACATATCCAAGATTCTAGGTAAGGTACCATTGTGATTATGTTTTATGAAGTGTCCGCTGTATAAAGCCAGCTATTGATACGCTGTCCGGAGGTCCGCCGACAATGAGGGCATCGCATCGATCAGGAGCGCCCATCCATCACGCGCTCACCGAATATCTGCCCTGAAAATATTGAGCTTGCAAGGATGATTGAGGTTTATCGTAAGATGACACGTACCTCATAACAACTTTTAGGACCTGTGTCCGAAATTCGTTGTTATAAGGTCTAAGGTATAAGGAATGGCTTGTGGCGTAGGTAGTGGGTGAAGGGCCGCCTGCAACACAGGAGTACCGGTTGCGATATCCTCCTTGGGAGGATATTAACTGTGGCCTGGGTATTTGTACGCTTCTGCAGATGTTTTACCGGGTATTCATGGCGTTTTGTTGCGTCCTGATAGTAATGATATTATTATCGCGCGCCTAGTCTTAGAAATGGCGCTCATTAAGGGTGGCCCAATGGACATGGCATGTCCATCAGTGGACTAAGATGGGCTGATGATGAAGTCTTAGAATTTGATATTTTCTCCTTTCCCTGCTTTGTTACCTATATTTTTTGGCTTTTTTACTTCACCCATCAATTGCTGGTTGGCACTTGGCACCCTGAACTACTACGAACAATGCAATAACTTTCTATGTATTCTATATAAATAGCTGGCTTCAAGCTACATACCAGTCTTTTGCAAGCTGCACCAAGGCTGTCTTCGAAGCTACGATAAATTAGTCGATAAAGAAATATGAAGTAGAAAGAAGAAGCCATGATGTTTCTCACCTGTTGAAATATGCTACATTGTTTGTTGTAAAACGTTCATCGCAGTACGAAGTTTGCCATGCAGAATAGATACTTATTTATGTCGGCAATGGCTAAACTCACAACGGCGACTCTGATTTCCCCGCGCGAAGTTAAACAAACTTCCAAGATTTACATTTTCAATGTGAAATTTGAAAATTATGTCGCAATAGTGCGGCACTTATGCAAAAATATACTCGCTAAGTGCCGCAACAGCTATTAAAGCGCTTCAGGCTGATTGACTTTAAAAACAGTTGCAAGTTGAAAGCGCTTGCAGACTTTGCGCACCGCTGGAGCCGCTGATTGCGAGAAATCGCTGCAACTCCCAATTGGTTCGGAATCTACTTAGTTGAAAAAGTTTTGGCGAAGTGAACGAGTTGGAGCTTGTTCTTGTCAACAGTTTCTGTCGGAAGTGGCCGTGTTTTGTTTTGCACTCAACTGTACTAAGTTTACTAACATCAAGGTTGATAAGCGGCCTATATTCGCCTATATTAAGGCCTTTATTCGTGAATGCTGATTCATCAAGCAAACGCTGATTGATCAATAAAATTACAGACAGGTTTACAAATCTTTATTCAAAATCAACCCTATAAGCACTTGATAAATCGCTTTAAACATTGATTCAAGGTATAGGCAATCAGTAAGGTCACGTGCCTATCTATATATCTACAGGTTTTGGTCTCAGAACTTCAGTAGGTACCTAAACAAAAACATTGCTTTGAGCAGCAAAGCCTACCGTAGCGTAACTTACCTGGTACAGCGAAAGTTTCAAGAAATCATTATAAAAAGCTCTATTCTCCTAACTTGCTGGGCGTCGTTTTTAATAAAGGATTCCTTTGATATCAAATACTGCCGCGTCTGGCTTCTCTCGGAAATTGGGACCTTCATAATGGATTCGCGGGAAAAGGACCTATTGTTGCATGTGACTACTTCCTCCCGGTGTTCAGGGAATTGCGGAACGGGTGGTGGGTAAACCGAATGATTTCACTCCATATTTGTAGAATCTTATTTTACACATTTAATAATTATAAAATATTTTTTTATGATGATTAAATGTGTAAAATAAATTATTGTTGATTTTTTGTACTCAATAACTTTAATATTGTCTAAAACTAAAGAAAATTATTGGTAGTGTTTTGTATCAGAATGAGCTGGCAAATGGAGTGGATGGTTCCCTAAACGATCGCTAGGTGGCGGTACGAGTTGCGATCGGAGAAATATTTGCCATTGTATTTAAATACACCAAATAATGGCAAATTTTGCTAATTCTTTTTTATTGTACATATTTGTTAATGTCAGGATTGTTCTTAAGACAGAAAAAACGTAAAAATCACCCAATTCAATTGATACCTGGTACACCGCGGGGCGCAACATAGTTAATTACAATCAAATAACAATGGAAAGTAATGAGCTAACTGCAGACTGTTGCGAACAATCTACGGGCAGCCCACATGATCCTCATCAATACCAGTCGGACGGTAGTGTTTCAAAGACGCTGTATGAGAATAAAATGGAAACTACATAATACTTAGAGAAACTGAGTAAAGGAGTCAGTAGCCTAGCACAATATGCCCTTTATAGACATTTTATAGAGTCCATACAGATGCTCTATTGATATATCGCATATCGCGGTATGGTAGACTCTGAACGGAGATATGGGTTAATCTTTAGGGCAACTCTACTGATAAAGAAATAATCTTCAAGCTGTAGAAATCTGTAAATTATGTAAAGAACCATACTAAAAATAAAAATAGCTATAAACAATTTATTTTAAAGCGCAAAAATTCGTGTCTACAATTTGTAGACGCAGAATTTTTTTTCCAAATTATAGTGTCAGAAAGCTTTTATTTAGTTAGATAATTGTAATGTTCTTTGTTAATAAAGGCTTTTTCTAATCTAAGTGTAAATACTAATTGTTATTGTTTTGAAATGTTATTATACTATTCTTTGTTATTAAACCCCGACGGTGTCCCGGCAAAGGTTAAATAGTTTATTAAATTAAATATTAAATTTAGGGGTTAGGTTAAACATTAAATTATTATGAAATTCCATGTAAGTACCTTAGAAAGTATGTAAGTATAAATACATATGTATAAATAAAATGGAAGTTTACAGCAACACCCGAAGCAAATCTGAAGACAAACGCCAGTTCAGTAATAAATCTGGCGATGTCCCCTTTCCGCTTCCGCTCAGACACAGAACAGATTACGGTATCTCGCAATACAAACTATTTACCTACCTCCGTAAAATACATTATTTTGCGATTTACAGGGCTGATGTCAGGAAGAAAAACTCGGGGCAACAGCTTCAATGGTGAAATGGTTGCCTGACCAGCATGGTTAAATGGTTGTTGAAATGACCACTTTTTGGAGATTGCATTGGATATTAATTATGGTGCAAAAATACAATACAATATCCATTATTAGTACCTACACCATTAAAAATTTTAACAAATAGCCTTGCAATCTTAAATAGGTGTCATTTTTAACATAAAAAATAAGGCTTTGTTATCGACGTATGTAGGTTTCGTGGTAGCTGACGGGCCTATTTTCTTATTCCATTTCCAGCTGTAGTTTATCTATACCTAGTAGGCATTATTAGCTAAAGCTAAAGCTGTTTTATGGCATGGAATATAATATCCAGGTGATTGCGGATTTCACTTTCCTTCACAAAACACTAAAGAAGACTCAGCCCCTTGCCTCGTCCTGACTACGCTCCCCCCAAAAGGAAAATCCTATAGATCCAATACGTTTTCATCGCAACAGGAAGTACTAAAGCCAACATCCGTATCCTTTGATATTTGCTTTTCAATATTGTTAGATAGTTATTTCCTTACAAAGAAACCGACACAGAGTCACTGTATACAAACGTAGGTTTTTATTTGACATGGAAATCTCATCATAAATTAGAGAAAATGCTTTTTTAAATCGGCAGCTTGAAACTCTCAGAAATATAATATTATTAAAACTATTCCAAATCCTGAGTCAACATTCCTGTACAATAGTAGGTAGTGGGGGAAAAGCACCACTTCACACAAAAATAACTGAACGTATAAACAAATACCTACCTTACCTAATTAACATAGTTAATTAGCTTTTATTTCCCCTCATTAAGATTGATTATAGTGCGAGTGAAAGCAGGGTGTGCACTACTTTATGCCGAGGGCTTGTACGAGTGGTGGTTAACACGAGTGCGCCGGTGTTGGGCCGCGGACGAGTGGCATTGTTACGGATTACTACAACGAACTAGGAATTATGGAAGGCTCCTATGGTAATTATTGTAATTTTAATATCAAAAGCATTATTTATCTTTTTAAAAGTCAAGTTTAGTGTTTATGTAAGTTTATCATTATGTTTCTAGGTTATAATATTATTATGTAGTTTTAGTATTTATTTCTCTTTGGGTTTTTCCAGCTTCTAAACTGTTTTTTTCTTCTAGTCTGCGACTAATTTTGCAACGAATACATAAATCAATAGAATTAAGCAAATTTAATCAAAGAGATCCTAAAAAAAAATAAACGAAAGGTCAATTTGCCAATCACCGTTCCACAAACAGTTCAGTTCGTCCGATTCCCCGCCTCCCGCCCGCCGCCCACGCTTTCCGCTTTCCCATTAAAAGGAAAGTCCAAAAACCATCTAAACCGTTTCCATTACCGACCAAATCCATGATTATAACGGCAGCGCTCATAAACCTTCGGTTTACAAGGCCCGCTGTAAACTGCTCTCTGATTTACGACCCCTGCCACGAGTACACTATAAAAAATGTTTAGTGTCACAATCACCTGACTTTGGGCAAATAAAAACTTTGTTTGGCAAATTTTATACGATCGAAATTATCGGAATATGCTTCCGAAGGTTGGTGACACCTGGCCAAAGCGTATCTAGCCGAGTCACATAGTACCTACCTACTCTATGTTTAAGTGTTCAAGAGTCTATAGTTAAAACTTTTGGATCACCACTGCCTTCTGCGTCCTTCCTTACGACTTGCTGTCGTCTTTATAAATTGTTATTCGCTAGGTAGGGCCCTGCTCTTTGTTACTGTACTCAGCTTATACTTATTTATTTATTGATTATCAACATAGTGTTCACTAAAAATAGCTTAGAGTTACCATAGTAGAAGTAATGTAAAGTGTCAGTATAATTATAGGTGTCATGCAAAAACTAATCATAGTAAAGATAATAAAAAATATCCATATAGAAATTAAATGAAAGCACTTCAAATTGATGAAATAAAGTCTATTAAAATTTGAGCTTTAGTTTTTGAGAAGTAAGAACAATCTTTTATTTTTAGAGTAGCCCTTGAGCCTAGACACGTTATCAGCAAATATATCTAGTCTTATATTTGCTTAGAGCGTTATACTGCCTTAGTTAAGGGTGCGTGAAGTGTTCCTAGACTGGGATAGCATTTAGACCCGTCCAAAAAAAAAGCAGGTTAAACCTCGAAGTTCTGGGCAGTTTGTGTGTGAGAACGACATTGAAGTCAATAAATCAGAGGCTACTAATTTGTACAAAAACACTATATTGAGCATATGTCTTCGGTCAGCTAATGTCACTGATGCGCTACTCTAAAGTGGGTGATAGACGTACGAACTTGAAGTACGCGGATTTTAAGATCGCCAACTTACTCGGCTCGACGTTAGTGACACACGTGAAACTTACTCACTCTGTATTGCGATGTCTTCGACAGAATCGTAACATCTCTTTCTACCTTCCGTATAATTTCTAATAAATTATTGTATGCTTGAAGCTTCAAATTTTTGTCTTTGTAATCGTTGCTTCTAATTTTCCAAAGACAAGGGTTATTTCGGAAAGCTTCTATAAATTCGGTTAGCAGTTCATGCGAATAAGTTCGAAAATCACACATTTTGAGAAATTTCTGAATCAAAATTAACAAAAATTGTACCTAATTTAAACAAGCGTGCGCGTTCATGGACTGGCGAAACAAAATGGCGACTCGCGGCTCGCAGTGCTGCCACACGTACGAGCCAAGACGAGCTACGAGCAAGATTTCAAACCGGCTAGATCGCCGACGAACTTACTCGGCGGTTTTAAAGTACGCGTACTTACAGTGACACACGAGCGAAAAAGGTCGTCGAGCCATAAGCACGCGAACTTACTCGCGTGTCTATCACCCCCTTAAGGAATGTAATTCCTTAGAGTAGCGCGAGTACATACTTTGGAGATAACAAGTCAAAAGTCTCGAGGTTGAAACTTAATCTCTGATTTCTGGAGTTTTATTCATCTATGTAAGGATTCTACGACGAAACAATTGTCAAAGTGATTGGTTAGCAGAATTGGACGCCACTATAAAAATCTTCTAGCGGTCTACTACGAAATTTAATTTTTCACTATTCATTATTTCAATAACATTTCTGATATCGCGACAGCAATCCGTTAGTGAATAATATGTAAAGATTTCGTCAAACTTCTGTGTATGTATAGTCAAAAAACCTCTCATTACGAGCGGCTGGAATTTAAAGTACTAAAATACAAACAAGAGCTACATCAGCTGGCTCCGCGGGGAGTATTTATCTTGGCCGAAAGTTGGACGCGTACTAAGAGATACCTACTAATTAAATTTTTTCTCGCTCTTAGACTATTATGGACATTTAGCCGATAATTTATACGAATAAAATCATTCGGTTGCTCTTTTGTACAAGTTGATACAGAGCCGATGCAAGATCTATTCCATCACAATAATGTGACGATTTCATAATGTGTATTAATAATGTCATAAGATTTCTAACCTTACTTATAACATACGCGGGTCTCGGACCTTCCATCCTACCTCTTTATCACACCGCAAAGACACATACATTTCTGGAGACATTCTTATGCCGTGTCCGCTAACCGCTGTGCTTACTTAATATCTAAGTCGTCCGCTAGATGTACTTCTCTCAGAGCTCGTGTTCGTTTCGTATTCAAGTCGGGTCGCGAACTATTTATCCTGCATGCATTCGGGTCACGCGATAAATCCGACTTATTTAATCTACTGAAACATCTCCTGTTCTATCGGATAGTAAGTGGGTAGGTAAACAATCTAACTTATATTTTAGGTCATCATGCATGGAGATATTATATTTATGCAGATAAAATTATAGTTATACAATAAAGGCTTTGTTTTGTAAAAATTATGTACACCTACAGTTTATGAGTAGCGTAGATAAAGAATGCGGTCCCGTCGCGCACTGTCATGTTCAATACCACTCTTGAAGAGGACTGAAAGCTTATATAGCATAATATATTATGTACAAACGTGTTCAAATGTTATCTGAGTGGGGGTATTTTCTATCCCAATCTATAAGTACACGACTTATATGATAGATTTGATACCTTGTAAAAGACCGGACAGAATGAAGTACTTAATTGAAGAAGGCCTACACCCCGCGGCCTGTACCTCGCATTCAGGTTAGTGTTCAGTGTGTTCAGTTGTTAGATATCATGTTGGCAGGTACCTATGTTTAATTATTTAATTAATTATGAATATGTGGGTAATAGTTGTTGCATTTAAGTACTAATTAGATCTCTTCTCATATAGATGTATAGGTACCTATTATTATTTTAGTACAGTATTTTTACTTGTTTACTTATATTTCAATAATCCTCGTGTCTTTGGGTAAAAAAAAAAATAAGTTGTTATATGTTTAATACCTTTTCGGAGTGTCCACATAACTCAACGATCTATAAAAATATAATAGGCTTATAGCAAATCGGATAGTAACTTTAAGCTGCCCTACATTTATAACCTACGCTATGCAATCATAAACCCTTATATCCGTATTTTCCAACATCCGGTTCCAGGTCGGCACAAAATCAATACACATCTGGCTATAAACCTGTACATTGGAATTACATTTACACTGAAAGCTGGTTTTAGAATACCTGGACAGACGGCAATGAGGTAGGTTTGCCCTGCCAGCCAATATAAAGACATTTTACGTATTCATATAATAATATTACTATAACCTAGCTCTAATACGGACTTATCACCTCGCATGCGTGTACGGTATGCTAGGAGCGAGATGGGGCGGAAGGGAATAAAAAATATTGACAGCTTTCGCAGATTGTGGTTCTCAGAGGTATTACAGACAATTCATTAATAAAATACTGGGAATAGTCCAGTCTGGTCTTCCACACTGAGTTTACGGTTACAAAGAGATAAAAGACATAGATACATTAACACACCCTTTAAATCTAGATGCATGACAATGCAACATTACCGAAACTGTTTCCAGTGTGAATGCGTCTCAGCCTAGCTCGTGTGAGCAAAAAGACATCGGAATATTCTGCGGGCGAAGCCCCGACGGCCACGCACTGCGGCGCAAGCCACCGGCTTTTGTTTCTTGAGAATTATTACTGTGAGTATCCCGACAACTCACATTCCTGGCTCATCGTTCCCGGCCAGTGGACAAAACAGGCAATACCTGATGACCTGAGTGGTTGAGGATTAGAGTCGAGGCAGGGCGGGGATGGATGATCCGTTCAAGTCTTTACCATACGCCGCGCTAGTACGTTTTTGTATACAATTCATGAGTCATCCTGGTTAAAAGTATTGGTGTTGTATAAAATGTAGCAGTAGGTAGGTCAGGTACTGCTGACTCTAGGCTCGTAGTTTGCGAGGAGACAGAGGCGGGATGGACATTTAATTAGCCACTTCCACAACTTACGGTGGAAGTAATCTATGGCGCGAGGGCTTTATCTTCCTAGTTATAACGATAACTGTATACGCTTTATTTCGCGATAGTTCAAATCTCCGTAGCCTTCCGTCTACACCAGGGCCTCAGCAATGAGATTATGGCGGTTCCGCCCCGTCCGGGGCACTGAGCAATCTAATTTTTCACTCACCTTCGTAGGATTACAGTTTTCACTCCGATATTTAGCTAACTAGCCCGGGGCGTGGTTCGACCGGTTATCGAGTTGTACAGAAGTATGAACAACACATACATACCTAGAACTAAAGAATGGGGTGTAAATATAAAAAAATGGAGTGGAATCTACAGATGCATAAGAAAAGTTGTGTAGGGAAGTTTAGATTATTCTGGTGAATTCAGGCTCAAACAAATTAAAAGCATTGAAAAGACGTCTGTATCGAGAAGGTTCGAGAAGCTCCGCTTTGAAGCTCGAGGGCACGTATTCAAACCGGAATCCCAGATGTTTACACTCTTTATTGTACGAATTTTTCCGATATTCTTTGAGACACTTCACTGAAATTGAGGTGTCTTCCAGAAGCGTTCGTGTATTCTCGGAGTTTGAAGCTCATACGTTTTATCGATCATAGAATTTTCTCGTCAATGACTCGAGCTAAGCTCTACACTGGTGGAATTGATATTGATATCCCTCTGAACATGCTGTTTCACGTACTTGGGTTTACATACACGAATAATGTTCAAATCCTATTATAATGGAATATAATATTTTATTCATTTCTCACCGAAATAAGGCTTCATGGACGTGTGAGGTTCGGACGGAATATATGATTATCCAAACGGAGTGTTCGTTATATTTCTGTTATACGTTGGAGTTTTAAAAGGATTATATTTCCTTTGCGTTATTACTGTACACGAAATTATCAATGCACTGGTGAAAAACAGATTTAAATCTTTTTAATTTCACTCACACAGTTCTGTTTTCAATGAGCAATTTTACCTCGATTGATAATATCGTATACTTAAATAAATTTGCTATTAAAATTGTTTACACAATGGCAACACAAATTGCTATTGTAAATATTCTGGTTCAGTGCATACTACAATATTGCACAGAATGGTGCATTCACCTGAGCTAAAGTTCAATAATGGGAGATTTATTCATCTCGTATTAACGTTGGTTTTAATCTGTATAATGTGTTTAAGTTTCAATACAATGTTAATGAAATAAGTACATGACTCCTATGTTATTTACTGACTACCTATAAAGACCAGGCAAAGTAGGTAATTAATTACTAAATTAGGTTTTGCATTCGCCAATAGGAACTGAAATATCCGCTTCACTACTAATGGTAAGGGTTTATATAGTTGCAATAGTGTGGCTGTAATAATTTGGATAACACCAGTATCCAAACTTTGTAAATCGGTTAAATTGCAAGTCTAGACCGATAAAAAATTAAGGGGTCAGCCACACTACACTCATGTGTGCACACACTCGCCTTCCACGCCCGGAGAGAATGCAAATCCCGCTCACGGCGACTTTACAATTCAAATGTCAACAAGTAGTTCCTACTTTCGAAGTCGCAGGCAATGTTGATGTTTTCACGTTCCTATTGGAAAGCATAAAGAGGCAAGTGGCTTGTACTAAAAACATTTCAGTACCTTGTCGCTTTAAAGTTGACGAGAAATGCATCGGAGCATATCGGTTACAACCAGTACACAGACAGTATGCCTAGGATTGTTACTACGACTCAACACAACACATATAATGTTTCTTACTTGAATAAATAATTCAAATAAATATTGCAGGACAATTCGCACTCCATCATCTTACTACTTGACTGATAAACTTAATAGAATACAATCTGTAGATATGAGATAAATATCTTTATTATATGAATGTACAAACATTTGTTCCGAAGTGGGAATGGAACCCGCTACCTGCGTCGCAGGCGGACTTTCGCCCAGAGATCGTCAAACGTATGAAATTGATATCCTTCTGCCGCACCACAGTCCACACGAAAAACAAAAATAGTGTGGTTCTTCCTTTACTCGAAGACCGCGTACTATATGTCAGTGATAGAGATTTTTAGTTTGAAAGGGTACTAAAGTGTAGATGGGGATTATGGGTAGGTCAAACGAAGTGGGTTCGGCTTTGTGAGCGTGGAACGAACACGGCGATTATGGTCTTTTTGGTTTAGTTTGGTTGTAAGAACCATTTGTATTCGGTCACGTTGATTTTAGTACTGAGTAAAAATGTTACTAAAAACGCAGTTTGTAATAAAAATATATTTCGTTATAGGAGTGGTAAATAGATAAATAACAATGTCACTTATTTTGTTCTATTACCAAAGTTAGAATGACAAAAACCCCTGCAAGTTTTTGTTGTTTTAAGCAATGGGTTTAGATTGAGAGATTGTTAAGGCATTACCCAAACTAGCGGCGCCACCTGTTCTATCTAATTATATATTTAGTTTTATAGGCAGACATACGAAGTTACCCTTGGTGGTCATCAACCTCTATTTTCGCATTTCTGCCTAAACTATACCGGATAAAACTATTACAGTAGCAATAAAAAAGCTTATAATAAGTATAACAAAGTTCCCAATCAAATTTTTGATATTTTCTTTGTTCAACGTAATAATAAGATAAAATAATTAGCGAAGTTAGTTTGGGACGGGGTAGCATACCCTTAGTAGGTCGGGCCTAAGTAAATAAAGTATTATAGCACATTTGTAGCCACCTCTACGCCGTAGCACCTCTACGTCGTAGCACCACTACGCCTTAGCGCTTCTACGTCGTAGCACATATACTACGCCTTAGCGCTTCTACGTCGTAGCACTTCTACGCCATAACAGCATTATCTACGTCCTCGTCCAAGTGTCGTGAATCTCTGCAGGGCTACAGGCCATACATTCCCGTCGGTTCGCCCGCGGCGCCCGTAAAGTACAACCATTGACGGCCAATGAGAAATAGACGATAGATAAAATGCCGCTCTGAGACTGTAATCTGGCCTCGTACTGTTTACAACATACCTCTGTGGTAGGTGAAATTACAAGCACACGAAGTTTTTTACTTCCACACATGGCTAGCAGTGGTCGAGTGTGGATGTGGGGTCATGAGTTGCTCTTCATCTGTTACTCGGATTTAATTCGGTAATTTTAGTGTTAACTATACATCAAATAGTTAATTATTATAATAAAATAAACTAATTATAAAATACCAAAATAATGCGTGTATTTTGTTATTTTATGACGAAATAAAGAAAGTTTTAAATAATATTAACCATGCTAAATATCTCTATAGAAGTGTTTTTAAAATAGTTTGTATTTTAATGAAAGTATATAATAAATATATATATGGTATATACGTATATGGGCAATACCCCTCAATGACAAGAACCGCCAAATGGCGCTCATTGGGGGAGGCCTATGTCCAACAGTGGACTAACATAGGCGGATGATGATGATGATATAATAAAACGAATATAATCTAGGGCGAACACTTTGTTAAAATGTCACCTGACATTTACTTATGTATCATGATTAAATTTTCGATCAACCTCCGGTAGTCAGTTATGATACAATTTTGTTTTATCTTTCGCTATTTATATTGGAAATTATCTCAAAATGAATATTTCAGAAGAATTCTTATTCGTTCCTTACACAAACTTAGAGTATTCAAATCACCAAAACTGTGATTTACAAAAGCGAGACTCATGTGAAAGCCACTTTACCGACGTAAAAATACTAACGTTTCCGGGACATTTCCGAGGCAGCAGATTTTGTTAAAATGATCCCGAACTATTTGAAGAGCTTGCATTGGAAACCTCGCTGAGCCTCGCTGGCAGATTACGCAACGTCACTTGCAGAAAAAAGTTCCCGCGCTTAAGTTTATTTTGTATGATTTTTTAATTTAAAATCATAGTATTAATTAAACGATTTCATATTACGTATATCAGATTTTTTTTACTAAAATTTTATAATTTTAAGAAAAAACATTATTATTTATAGGAAATGGCATGCAAATCTACCTAGCTTCCTATAATGTAGAAGCTAGCTTAAATCACAAAAAATATAAAGATCTACTCACAGAAAGCAGAAAATCTTAAAAACTCGTTTGTATTCGAATCAAATACTGAATAGAGATCTCCAATTATATTCAATGAGACTCCTGCAGATAATGTCCCGAAGCTGGCGAACGGGACCAGAGCCGTTGAGGTTTCAGCTGTCTTTTCTGAGAGGCAGTTCAACGTCTTCACGACCGATAAAACCCAGAATATGAATTTAATAAGTCTTTAAAGGGATAACTTGAAGATATTTCGGCTGATTTTAGCAGATAACTGCACAGAATAACGTTTATTTTTAAGGTTAGCAAATATGCGCGTAGTCAAGCTTAAAATATGATCAATGTACGTAAATAGGCAATATTGTAAAATTTTTTTTTGTCCTCTCGTGGAATTACAATAGTTTATTTATGAAATTATACAAAAGCGTTTAAAATAAATATAATCTCCTAAAGGGCTTCTTTGCTGTTGGCTACGGCGTCCCAAAAGATAATGAAAAAAGATATGGCCCGAGATAGAATAATAATAAACATTTTATTGCACACTATGAATAATTTACAAAGGAATAACATAAGAATTAGCGTCATTTGGTGGTCTTATTACTCCAAAAATTATATTACTAGTCTACTAGTCGTTTAAATATCACTTAAGTTTATAATACGTGATTGTTTATCTAAATCAAAATATTTCCGTCTTCTTGAGGTTTAAGGTCCTTTCTGAGCCGCATTTAATGTCTTCACGATCCATAAACTGCAGAATATGAACGTCTGTAGAGCTGTGATGAGCGAAGATTAAATTACATCTGATTTTAAGAGAAACTAGACGATATCTGAGTAATCTTTTTTGTTGATAAGAACAAAGAATCTTTTGCGTCTTATGGCATAAAATAAATGTCAATAGTCAGACCGTCTCATGCATTACAAAGGTCGAATAAATATAATACGATACATGTTCTACAAACAATCATCTAGCTCCAAAGAAAGCAGAATAGAGAATGTTTTCCTATTCAAAATCAATACACCTTTTATCGTATAAACAGCGGTATAAACAAGAGTTAGCGTAATCCGGCCAATCCGAGGATCCGTTTGTCCGGTGCATTCCGGGATCCGGACACATCCATACGTGTCCCGGGAATCCTGTAACTGATGTCCGACTCTAGGGTGGGGCAACAAATGCCTACTAATGTCGATATAGTTTTTATAATTTTTTTTTATTAATTTTTTTTTATTACAATTATATAATGTACTACCTAATAATGAACCTACGGCGGACTACATTACCACGGGTAATTGGGTAATTGGTAATTGGGTGTTTTAAATGGTGTGGGTGTGATTCCTTCTACAGGGAAATAAATAGCAAAGGTAGAGGAAACACAGTCCAGAGAATATTAATAACCATAAGCCAGTATGAATCTCTTTGGACCCAAAATTATATTTTACGACGAGCAGAGTACTTACGAGAGCGAAATAGACCTGAGTCCTATAAGCTTAGAAATCTTAACTTTAAACATTCTATTACAAGAGCGAAGGCTCGTCTAGATGATAATTATATTATATTATTATGTTATGTTTTTTTATTACTATGTTGTGCGAGTAAAGCCACAACATAGTATGTAAATTTTTTATTGTCTAGTATACATATTTAAATTAAGGGTACACTAGAGTATAATTACAATCTAGCCATAAAATAGGCTAGTGGGTAATTTGTTTCAAACTATTTTTAATAAAAAGAATACATCACTATGCACTAATCCATACGAATTTTTCTTATTGTTTCTAAATTTAAGCTAAAGACTAAATTTAAGCTAAAGAGACTTGCTTCATGTGTTCTTCAAGACCGTTGAATCAACAAGCTTTGAAAGAAGCGTTCGAAAATGAAGTGCCCTGGGTAGGAACGAGTAGAAATAGTTTGAAATAAAACAGTTTGTGTTGTTTTCACGTGTCTGTCCCCGCCCTGCGACCCCGAATGCGATTCGAGACGATATTTCTTTGGAATCGTCGCTTTGTCTCCGTAATCGTATGAGACTCAAACGTAGCGCAGGCCTCCGACGCGGGCTTTCCTGCTCTTCTCGGTACTAATTGCGGCTACTTCATACTAGGGACTTATGGACTTATTACATTTAATAAAAAATATACTTTTTTTGAAAAAAATGTTATTCTAATAACTTTATTTCTTTAGGTTTACTAAATAAGCACTTACACAAGTCAAATTTCGTATTATAAAATAATAAATAAGGTGTTATTGATTTACTCTTTAATTCAATTAAAAATACGAAAAAAACAACAAGATAACTTATTAAAAAAAAGTAATGGATCGATAATTTTAGACAAAGGTTGCCTGGAAGAGATCGCTTCTAAGCGTATGTTTATTTTTATTTTATTTTGCCTGTGTAAAATTTTTTTGTAATATTATAGCATAAATAGTGGCTATTGTACATTACTTGAATACGCGAGTAGGTAGGTAAGGACCCACTAAGCTTAATTTTATGTTGGCTAGTTGCTGCCTGTGGTTTCTCACGCATTCTCCCAAATTAGGAGTAGTCTTAAGTTACTTACTCTTTATATTTGCCAACATTTAAACAAAGTAACCAAACCCTATCAGAAGGTAGTTTTAGTGTGAAGCATTTACAAACATCCAATCAATCATAAACGTTTCCAATAGGGAGTATTTAATTGAGGCTTCTGTCTCCTATACCACAAAAATCTGCCTTCTGCAAAGTTTAACCAATAATACAAAACAGTTACACTCTTATTATACGAGGTTTGTACCTTACCTTCTGTAAACCCAAACCATAGATTAGGTTAGTAAAACCCCGGGTTAAAGCGTTCTCAAAAACAATTTCAAGAAAAAGCCGTTCCCCTCCCTGCACCGAGGACCTTTATGTAAAAGGGCATTTTTTATGGGAAGGTGACACTACCTGATGGCCAGGATGTAACGTAAGTCGTTTATGGGCCGGGCCTCAATAGCACTCATTCCCGCAAAATATGGCCATTGGCCGTATCGGGGAATAAATGTTTTACGTTGTGTTGCTTTCGTTATTTATTGGGTTTGTGTTGTACTTACTTTTAGGACGGGGGCGCTATTTATTTGTGAAGATAGTGATGGTTGCGCAATTTAAGTGAAGTGTTTGATTTTCTAGAGATTAGAGGTACTTTAAAACTGAAACAACTCCGTTTGTATTCGTCCGTCACCTTTTGAAATGGCTGATAATATAGATATACTGTACTTATTAGATGTTCTTAATATTCGCGAATATTTACAAGATTTTCAATACTCGCATTCGCATCCGTATTTGTAAGAATGCATGCGAATGTTTTAGAGGAATTAAAACATTTTTATCATAAACATCTTTAGTAGTAGGTACCTGCATTAAATTAACTCGTTATATATAAAAAGATTCATAAAACACTTTTACAAACTTATAAATTCAACCATCTACCGGGACGTACTTTACGGTGTCTATAATAAAGGCCTTAAATTATAAGTTACAAACCGTGAGCAGACAAAGGAAAACCGTACCAATCTCCACAGGTATTAGAATCCAATGATGATGATGATCTATTCAAAGCCCATGGCTACCCAAACTAAACAAACCCGTGACAACTAGTCGCGCGGTGCACCCGCTCCGCCGCCCCGCCCCGCCCCGCCCCGCCGGCGAGCTGTAAAAACATTTCCATAGGACATTTGTTTGGGCGCACAAACCGGTCGAGTTGTTCTCTCTTGTTCGCCGCGATGCGACTACGGGGGTGGCACTGGATGAGGCAATTTATAGGATTTTTATTAACAGTTGATGCCTATTTAGTTATAGGCGGTGGCAGTGGTACCTAATTGAGGACTCTTGAAAACTGTCTCACGGCTGCGTGCGAAGCAGTTAGTCGTGTTCAGAATTCAGAACTGCTTCGCAGCCGCGATACACTATGAGCCCTTTAACAAAGATAGTAAATCAAAATCGTTTGTTGAATCATAGCTGTTTATTATAATCTAGGTAGTTAATTTATTATCAAAAATATGTATGAAGATAGAGCAGGACGTCATCGGTAACTACTATACAAATTGTGCTGATACTCCTACGCCCTTGGCTCAAGTACCACATTAAAAGCTAGTGTGACCCATCCAGCACCCGTAACTCCGGAGCACCCCTGGCGCCCAGCCCCTCGCGGCGTCTGCGTGAAGATAAATCGCTTCAAACGCTCCTTCCTTCCGCAACCAGGCTTTCGAGTTAACGGGCCCGTGAAATACGTAAATAGGGATTTTATTTAGCACGCCTTTGTACGTTCTACGTTTTACGTTCTCTGCGATTCGCTAGCGCATGAATCACTTTGATTGCATTCACTTTGCTTATAATTCATTTATATGCATGAAATGAAATGAGAGATTTTAAATACGTAATTCGACAGTTTATTTAGAACTGTCAATTTATTCTATGAATTTCCAACAAGATGGTGTACACAAATATCATATTTTGTCAAAAACTTGTATACCTTATGTATACCTATATAATTGTTTATTTGTGACTCCATGGTCAAAACCGAGCACCTACAATATCAACTACACGACCTATCCTTTGACCGTCAGATTAAAACTAAAACACAAACCAACAACCCCCGAACAACAAACTTTTCCAAAATAACCCGCAACGAGAATCAGATAAAACAACGAGTAAGTTTCAACCCGAAACTTAAATTCCACATCTCTTGAGTCCTGACGAATCACGGGATCTCTTTCTCGGTGAAATATTAAGTTGCTCACCAAAGAGTTATCACTCGAGGACATCTCGGCTGTAAAGCAAGGAATCCGGAATTATTAACCCGACGTCTCGCGGCTTGGCGCGACCCCTCACTGTGAAGGCTGGCTCACTTACCCCAGCCTGAGATCTCTCAAAAGCTTTCCTATCAAACAGAGATTATACTTACCTCCGAATTATCATCGTAAATCACTATCTGTCGAACAGTAATTTAAAAGAACGTTATTTTTTCGGGCAGTAGTCATCATCGAACTTGAACCCATAGACAGGAAGCCATGCAACAAAAGGCAGAATCGAATAAAATGTATCTTTTTAAATGTTTAACATCCATTTTATTGTGATGTAGAATAAAGTATTGTTTAAAATAACATGTACCAGCTTATTGTTTATTATGCTAGGTAGGTATACACCGGGGAGAAAAATTTAAATGTCTCAAGGAATTTATTAAAATTGAGAATTATTCAAATAGCCCCGCAACATGACGACTGACAGTGGAGTGGCTAAATTGGGCCTTGTTTTTTACAGAAAGTTATTGAAGAAGTTTGTTTCTTCTTACATTATCTTACGTTTTGTAGAAAATAATTTACAAACTGTCTAAACTTGTCTTGGGATTGTCATGACTCATATTTATAAAGTTGTAAGAAATACCTGAAAGAATTTTATTTCTTTTATATTCGTAAGGTACTTTAGCGTCAGTTATTTGTGACAGTCGGGAAACTCGCAAGATCAGCTTACTTATTTAGACGAGGCAAGAATCATGTTTCAGTCGGTAATACTCGTAATAACTGTTATAAATATTTTTACACTTACTCGATCTGAACACATTAGTACTATTGAACGAATATTTATCGAGTTTATTTACCCATTTTCCCGACGTTTCAACAGGTTTACTTACACACTTTCGTGGTCACAGAATGACCATCCCGTACTAATAATTACAATAAATGTTGACTGTGAAGATTTTTACTACAAATTTTTCTTGAATCTAGCTGAAAAAACAATTTCTATGGTGCAATATTATTCTAAGAAATGCCTTATTTGTACTTGAGGATTTTCAGAATAGCTTTTTCTTGAACCTAGCTAAAATAAAGTTTGACTTTAGAGTGGCTGCAATAAGGACTTTCTTTACTAACTTCGTCATCACTAATTTTGTACTATTACAAGTAGGTAGGTGTAGCAGTTCTCAAACGTATGTATACCCTCCCTTCACGCAATTAAGCAGACACATAGTTTACTCCTGCTAATTGACATCGCAACCTATAATTAACTGACCTAGTACGATTCGAGCGGTTGAAATTGGATTGGAATTCTAAACCTTCACATTATTACTCTTATGTGAGTAATAATAAGCCAAATTACTCTATTGCAGTTTTTTTATAAATTCACGAAGGCGTTCAATGCAATATTCACACCTAAATCGATCATGGTCTCAGAAACACTTAACTTAAGTGAGTTTGAAATGTATAGTGAAATACAATACAATTTTAGCCGTGTAATCAAAGAAAAAGTTAAAAATTATTCAAACCAAAATTGTGTGAAAAGTTTGGCAAATAGCAAAATCAAATTATTATTAGTTTCAAGTCCCTACTCTAAAATTACGTTAATTTTAAAATAATTTTAACGTAAAAAGAGGGCTGTTTCTGTAACCTATAATATGGGTCCTATAGAATCCTTACGTGACTAATTCAAAGAAATAAACATCACAGTACCATGTCCATAACTCGTTGTACACTCATAAAAATATCAATCGGTCTTAAAGATATAAAATAACAATTTACATAACAAATACATAAGATTAATGGCTTTTTAAAGGGCTATGTATTAGGTTTTACAATTAAATGATAACCAAGAATTATTTTGCTGGCTTTGCAGAAAGGCTTCCTATAAAATATCAGATTAGATAAAAAGGTTGGGGTCGAGTTTTACTCCAACATGAACACTAACGATCTAACAAGGCAAAGGTTTAGTATTCGTGGAGTGAACAAAGAATGAGAGTGCTCACTTCTTATCCCAGTATTACTTATATAATCTGTATATAAGTAATGACTGACTGTATTGACCTGACTCTTGGACACGTCACAATGTATGTACATACATTGTGACGTGTCCAAGAGTCAGGTCAGGTAAGGTCTAAACGAAATAAAGCACTTTGATTTAGATTTTTGATGATATTAAACGTGATAATATTATCTTTATTATTAAGATAATATCACATTAATTATGTTTACTCTACTTTTAAGCATCAAAAACATTCTTTTCGCCTAACCTGATTTTTCGAAGCTCTTCAAATTTTACCTGAAGATTTTTCGAAGTATTTTTAGCACAGTTTGGCTTGGAGGATTTTTGTTTAACTTTATTAATAGAACTAATATTTTAAGTCACTAAATACCTTTAATAAAATTTAATTATGATATTATCAGCCGCTCTCAGCCTATAATTTATACTTAATTTAAGCCTTTATATAAAAGCCCTTTTCAAACAATAAAGTCGCAAATCAGCAATCCGCTCATTTAAAGTACTTATGCTTTTATAAGCTTGCGTTTGAACTTTTATGAGTTTTTGCTTAAAAGACAAAAACATCTCTGTTTTAATTACATTTGATACGGTAAAAAGTTTGTTGAGAGGGATAATTCCCTTCTAAAACTACAACTCTTTGATCTCTTACAATAATAATTATTACAGCTGTTTTAATTACAAACAAACCGTTGTATTAAATTGTTATGATTATTTTAGGACACGTTAACTGAGACTGCAAAATAAAACTACTGATAGCTACAAACATTTTAAATGTTTTAAATCTAAGTACATTAAAATGACCATCCTCATTTTGTCAGGCTGTATCGCAGCCAGGAGGGCCAGCGAAGGCCTTGCCAACGAAACGGCAATACTTTCCACATTACTGGGCGACCGCAATATCCCGCCCAACACAACTTCCGGTGGGATATTAGCGGAACCGGAAGACGACGTCACGATCGCTGAAACTATGTAAACAGGGAATACGAATGTTTTTTCAGTCTTTTGGGATTCGGGTGAAAGTAATTTGGTTTGTTTTGTCTTTATATTGGTAAAATATATATATTGGCCTTTCGTAATTCACAAAAACTGAATTACGAAAGGCTTAACGAAATACAATAACGTTCTGGCTTTCTGTGACCATTTCTTTTAACCTTATTTAGTGTAAGATTCCAGATCCAAAGAAGACCACGGCTGCTATTTTATGAAAATATTTACGTATCTAAGAAGTCTTTGTTTGCCAAGCCACAACACACTTTAGCGCTAGATTATGGAAAAAGATAGTGCTTTGCTAACTTCGGTTTTTGCTAAGATAACAAAAATGTAAGAACTATCTTTGACCTAAAACGAAATAATTATTTTTTTAGTTTAAGTAAATTACTGTTAAAGATACGAACAATAATTTAGTTAATCTAAACTATAAATATAACAAGGTACCTATAGTATTAAAAAGATTCATTTAAGTTACGTGACATGACTGTAGGGCTCGCAGTAGTTCTAATTAATTGCACGTATCAGTTACGAGAGCCCTCTCGCGCACTGGCTAGGCCATGGAAACTGCGGTTTCTATTGTTAAGACAAGTTTCTGCAGATAATATAGCCTTCCATCTCCGCCAGGGCCTAACAAGAAGCCGCTCTTGAATTTATTATTTTATAGGTAATCATTTTGGAAAGGTAGGCGGTAGGTTTCCAATGTAGCTCACGTTCTTAATATAAAATCTTCCTTGTAAAAATCCTACCAAAGAATTGTTTTTAGGTGAAATTGCCTTGTGGTAATCATTAACAATAAAAGGTAACTATGTGACTAAGGAAGGACATTCCCTATGCAGCTTCTAGTTGGTCTTTCCTGCACCATCGTTCCTTCATAACTGGGGAACCGTGACTTCCTTGCTATTTGTTGTTTTCCTCCTCAATCTTAATCTCAATCCTCTTCTGTCGGGTCCTGTCTTGCTCGAAGCCATCTCATGGCCTCACCTTAATAAATAGTCCACGTAAGCTTTGTCTGCCGCAGATTGAAAGTGGGGGCACGCACCGCGCGCCGCTGCCGTCAGTGATTCCTTCCACCGCATTCTTGCGGCGGCTGTCAGACGGGACTCTGTTCTGATTGCTGGTTGCGGTCAGTGACTAGGCAGATGTGATCACAAAGTAATTTTGTTACGAACCGACGCTTGTCAATTGTACACTGTAACTTATTCGTTCTCTCTATTCCTCAATATGAACCATGAATAAAATATGTATGAATAATAAAAATCAGAAAAAGAACGTCAAAGAAAATCCTGAACAGGACCGTGAAGTAAAGACCAGAACAGTATGAAATGTTTACGTCCATAGAAGTCATAATGATAAACTTGATAGGGATTATCTCAAATAAGCACTCTGGCACCGCTAAAAATCAGCACTGCTATGGCACTTGCGGTCTAGCTTAGTGCTATAAACTAGGCTAGACCGCTGACCTTTTTGTGTTTCTTTAAAATTTATTTATATTTAATAATAGGTAACTGAAGAATGTCGTATAAAAATTTGTTAGAATCTCAGTTCTGGTACGATAAATTGGTGAATCGCTTTCCCTGTGACGACAAAACCTGGCCTCTATAACATAATAGCTTTTGTATAAACTCTGTACTTAATACCAGCGGATTTGAAGTAAAATTATAAAAGCTACAAAATGTTTTGCAATGTTCTTTCCTCCCGGGAACCCTTCCGAAGTTTCCCGACGCCACACGAAGATTCCCGAAGATTTTATTATCCGTCTATTTCCTGTAACCGCGTATTTTTTATGAGAAGACATAAATATTTTGTAGGCCCGCTCCGGCCTGTGATCAAGCGCTCTGTGAATAGTTTAAGAGTGTTCATTGCATTCAATATAGCTTTTAGTATTCTTCTTTTAGATGTAAACGCTTCTACTTTTTTAGGTTTTATAAAATAATTCATAAAAGATGAGACCTTTCAAGTTTGTATAAAAAGTTGAAAAATCTTTTTAACTTTCACGATTTGTTGACATGTTAAGAAATATTTATGGGGTATTTATCGTGTACCTTTTTTTTTATTTTACCCTACGTCTAGGAATTTCCATGTTCCTAATTCTGAAGACGTATTGAGTGTAGTTGTGGATACTGCCGTCAATTCTTGGCTGTAACTCGCAGAACACGATCGCTGAAACGCGATGGAAACGCAGGGGAAAATAAAACAGTAAATACATAGGTATCCGATAAATATTATTTGAAAAAAGAACTAGTAGTTGTGCATTCGATGCACAAATTTTATCTTTGTGCGTTCATTTCTCTGCACGACAAAATCAAACAAAGCTCACGTTTGTACTAAATTTGCAGGACGATCAAATGTATTGTAGAAGTTACTTAACTGTAGAGATAAAACATAAGTTTAAAACAAAGAAACAAATTCTCTCCAGCATCTGATTTGGCACAGCTTGAAAAGCTCACGAGCACAAAAAGATGGCACAAACAATAATTCACCGTTCCTTCAGTTTCCATCTGAAACAGTAAACACGCGGCGGAATCTACCTCGTCATCGCTGAGCCGCATAAACAGGAAACTTCAGTTTTTTGTATGAATTTGTAAAATTGTAGCAAAAATGTGAAAAAAGAACATTAAGCTGACAACAGTTTAATGTTCTATTTACATTTTTGCTGTAGTATTATGTTTCTGTAGAAACAATGACGATCGGGTTGAGCGAAGCGAGGACCTCAATAGCAGCTTGGGTGGTTTGGCTGTGACTTGAAATTGTCAGTTCGAGCAGATATTGTCCAACCGTTGTTGATTTGATTTGCGTGAAGTTTCACACCTAGGTGAACCTACAGACAAGACATGTGAAATGTTCTAGAAACTTAGCTTAGTAAGGCGTATTATGTTATCTGTGGTAAGGCGAAATCCGTACAGGGGTTTTTGAAAAATGATGTGGACTAAATAAATCAGTTAAATCAAAATTGTTTTGTTTTGGAATACGTATTCATACGTTTACAGCATTCGTACCTATTCCACTCTCTTATTTACTATTTATTCGTACTATCCTGCTGATTACACGTGTTATTCTCTGATAATAAGCTACACAGCCCTTGGTTACTTAGGTACAATATTTTTCAATATTTGTACCAGAAAAAATAATTTTGAATATATTTTGTTGAAATTTCATAGCCGAGCATGTGCCAAACAGCAAATAAATGAGTGTACGGAATAAGTACCGTTTACATACATTGTGTTAGTTAAAAATTGATCATCCCTCCGTAAGATCTGATCGTAAGTTCCGGTGGCATCACCCCCACTCCCCCCGCTGGCTGTGGCGATATAATTAACTCATCATTGATTGAGAGCCGAATACACTCATTAGCGTTTCCTCATGCGCCTTCATTCGCGAGAAGGCTTCTCGATGAGGAGGTTTAACTTTACGATAGTATACCGACAATGTGAGTGCCGTTTCAAAGTCAATTCCCTTATCATAATCTGTATAGTTCTCGAGAGAATAGTAGTTAGGTCCCTATCAGATAAGGTATTAGGTAAGTTAACTAGATTCAATATTTCAATCCGGAAGTAATTAGGGGCGAATCCTAATCAAGCAGCTCGCCCATTTTACGAGATTGTACGTTCCATAGGTTGTCTACCCCATTTGTGGGTAGGTGTAATAATTGAGCGCACGAGTTGCCCCGTGGAGCCATAAGGGCAACATTTTTGCGGTGAAAGCCTGAGGGGGAGGGGGGGCGGGGGTTCAGCGTTGCCAATCACACAGTGTCCCGCCAATTTAACTTTTAATCAACCCCCAGCTTCTGGCGAGGCCGCAGACAGGGATGTACTCAAGGGGACGTAATGACAATACGGGGGCTAGCTATCTCCTATGCTGGATAAAATTAGGCACCAGTGTTAAAAACTATAGGTAAATTATACAAAAAAAGGCAACTGAATTAATTAAAAACAAAATGTTAAAATGCTGTATCGGCTTATACTAGCTTTTTATTATATCTATCAGCATTTTTAGTACCTAACAATAATAGAAGAGTTGTTTAAATTATATAAAAATGCTAACCATAGAAGCACCAAACGTGTTAAAAATAATATATATAATAGGTTGAATCTGAATCTGAATCTTTATTATCCATATAGTTTCACTATAGACGAGAGAGGAGAACGTTATTGTTACATTTAGTAACAATTCAGAAAACAAAAATTAAAAATCGTAGTAAAACATATTATGATTCACTAATTTTTTAAATTTTCGTTTAGATATTCGTTAATTATATTATAATATTTTGTAATTAATAAAAGCTTGAATTTGTTGATGAAAATCTTGTCGTTTTTGTTATTTGGTAGTTAATTATATAATCGAAGTCTTCCCCTTCAGTCCGACCCTGGCCGCTACAAACTACTCTCATTGTTGCGGACAGACGCACATTCTATTGGAATTTATTCCAACTTTGATTCGATAAACTAAATTAAAGCGAATTCATTTAGTAATCTTATTTCGCCTCTAATTGCTTACTTAGACGACATTTAAGTTGGAAATTGTTGAAACCTTCGTTTAGGTATTTGTACCGCAATTTTAAGTTAAATGGTTCAATGCACAATATAGCCGTACCTGACACTCTAAATAGGAGTTTAGTATTAAAAGGGAAGACCAATGTCCAGCAGTGGACTATTATAGGCTGATGATGATGATGATGATTAAAAGTTACTGTGAAAGTATTGAATCGCTGACAGCGACTACAAATTCATAATAAGAATAGTATTTAATTTGAAAATGTAATAAATGGAACGTTAACTAATAATAGTTTTCGTACACATATTTGCACAACTCAACCAGTCTCTAACGTGTGATAGAGCCCATATTGTGCGGAACGTATCAAAGTGAATCAAATGAGTTCTGTCGACTAGTCAGGCGCAGTGCGCTATTGTGCGAGGTATCAGATGGTTTCATGCAACGAATTTTAAATATCGATTCTTTCGACTACATCGGCGTATTTGAATCGTGGGCTGTGGTTTCCAGTTTCGTATCTCAAATCCGAATTTTCTTAATGGATAATTTAGTGTCTGCACTCCAAGCCCCTATACAAATGATTTTAATCTCCCAGATCCAGACGACATCAAGACTTAACCCTTAACTTGCGACCCCCGCGCCTTAACCCTCGAACAATGAACGCGTCAACCCCTCAGGCTCCTTTCAATGGCGTATTGGAGACAGCTAATTGTTTGATCAAATATTTGTAAGGATAATGGTTTATGATAACTTGATAAGCTACAGGTTAATAGACTGTTGGATATTGAGAAGTCCTGAAATTTACTGTAAACCTGAGCCCAGGCCGGTGGGCGGTATACAGATCAAGATAAGATAATGTAATCTTATCTTACTAATAGCATAATGAGGAAAGATTTGATTGTTTGTTTTTTGTATTGGTGGATTTGAACAAAATTGGGATCCGTATAAAAATATAATCCAAAATATAAACACTTATTATCAATTTTATAGAATTTAAGATTCTTCTCATGCAAGTAATTGTAATATTCTCTATAAGACAAAGAAAGGCAAGAAACAAAATACAAACAGAAATGCTTAAAATAAAGGTACTATTGCTGATGCCATGAACTCGAATGGGGTGCTAGGAATTATTTCAGTTCCTGTTGAATCCTAGGATGTGGGTCACGCTAAGCATTATTTATGACGTCAGTAAAAATGTCAGTGGTATCCAACTGTCGTCGTATGAATCAATTTTGGTCGTTCACGGAAAGCGGTCCAGCGGCCACAAACTGTTTTGTGAGTTCAGCCTAAGTCATTTCAATCCCATTCGGAATTCCCTTCTCCGTCCAGTTTTATCCAGTCATTACTGGTACATTCAGGCGGCCCGTGACCGGCCTACGCCAGTGGCCGGCCGCGGCCTACGGCGCCTGTAGTTTTATTATGTAATCCAAAGAACGATGGACGGCACCCGCATACTAAACACTGCCAGTTAGTATAAAGCTTTATAGATTGAGAAATAAAAACGAAATTACTTTGGCGACAAACTTTCAGAGATGTAGCCGGCGATTTGGAATTTATATCTTTTTGTTATTGTAGGTAATAGAAAACCAATTGGGATATGGAAACGTATTGCGTAGGCATTGAAGCGGTTCACTGGATTCATCCATGCCTAGTCCTGGCAGCTTATTTCAGAGGACATGGTTGAGATGATCCAAAAAAGTACACAATTTCGCTACAAAAAGAAATATTTAGATGATATATTTTTGAACCTCCGCAGAAGATGACAAATGCACGACTAACGGGACTAACGGGATTACTGATGCGATACAGATGCTAGTGGAGGGTTCAAAATGATAATTTTAAACAGTTGTCATTATGAAAAGTGTCATGGTGGTTAATATTACTAAAAGTTTTTTTATACTATTAATACAGAATGTTTTTCGTTTAGAGGACAGTAAAATACCAGATTATGATAATAACTATTTGGTTGAGTAGGCAATCATAAAGTTATATTGAACACGTCGTAAAACATTTTTATCTGAGCAGAATTAACACCGCTACTTTTGATAAGGATAGAAGAAGTGTTGTAACTAATTTAAGACATGTTAAATTCAAGTGTTTTTATGATAGCCAGCTCAGTTATTATTGTAGCTTGTTATTGTCGCAAAAGGCTTTATTGTTTTACGACTTATAACTAATTAAAAACCAACATAAAAGTTATTGTCATTAACTGGTATTTTTTTGCCGTCTATACTGAAAAAATAACCGTTAAGATTATCAAAGTAACTTCAAAACCACCAAAACATTTCACATTGGTAAATGTGGTTTAAAATTATCACATGGTAGGTAAACCAGCGATCCCTACATGTTTCCACCAAACACCCTGTATAATCGAATCAGGTATACCTACATAGTCAAGGTAATAGAGTATACACTGAGTATACATGAGGAGTCGATTGACAGATTACAGATGCAGTAGGTAGGTACCTACTAGAAATTATGGAGAGTAAAGCAGAAGAAGCAGATAATAAACTTATAAAACAGATAAATTAAAGAATTAAAGCGTATACAGAACAGAATTTTACAATACAAAAAGAATTAATGGATATTACAATAATCAGTTTCATTTATTTATTTCTCATAGGCACATTACAATGCATCTTAAAAATAACATCATATTTCCATAAACCACATCTACTTTAGATTGATGACACCACGTACCCAATGATACTTGAATCTTGGAATTTGTATAAAAAAGGTTTTGTATAAGTAAGTACCTACAGGAAATGGCCCTTGATCGCCATTAGATCGGATCTCGATAATATTTAGTAATATTAACTGTCGTCGTCAATAACTCACTCCATGTCACTTCTCATTACACGTCCAATAATGTATGGCGATCCAATTAAACTATAATTTAGGGTTCCATCAATAACGGCATTGTGACTGACGCCCAAAACTAATTGCTTCCATGGTGTCTCCGGACTTGCGGCGATGAACTGCCTCTTGACGGCTGCTATCAGATTAAACATTGTGTAGCCTGTGTAGAAGACACTTTATGACAAGGTGCATGTTTTCAGTTTTAAGTTGATAATTGAAAAACAGTACCTATGTTTTTGCCTTTTTAATAAATGACAACAAATAGGTAAACAATTTTGCCGTCGGTTTCAAAAAGTTCACAGGTGGAGTTTTGTATCCAAGAAGCGTCCATTAAAACAGACAAAGTAGCACACTCCCTGAAAACCTCTGCCCTTATAACTTCCTCCTAACAATTGGAAAATCTGGAAACGAGTAAACTTCTCGCGAAAAACAAGAAACAGCGTACCTGCAGATATATTACGGCAATCCCCGCGACAAATTACCCGATTACCCGAATAAATTACGGACTCACCCGCGCCGGGTAATAGTTCACCGCAGCGCGTTCTACGGGACATGGTCGGGTTATAATCATAACATGGAGGCTGTAATAGAACGTTTTTGAAATAAGAAGGGAGTGATAACCTCAAATTACCGAGATTTATCACTTTTTTCTCCGAAAAATTCGAATTAGCACATACACTTTACTACTTTTAGCTTCCTAGTAGCAATAGGTAACCTGAATCTTTTTATCTCCTGAAAATATAAAAAGTGATTAATATTATTTCTAACTCCTACGCCTTCAGAAGAAATAAACTTTACTTTCTAATGGGTATTCAAATGTAGGCAATACGTGTCTATCCGGGAATTACGCGGAGGCAAAACTCTGACACCCTCTGATCTATCAACGCGGATTAGTCGAGATTCCGACAGGAGCAGATTAAGGGATGCTTGGTAATCCGCTAATTGCCATCACGGGGGCGTCTAAGTCACAGTTGTGATCTATGTACATATGTAGGTATGTATGGGTGACAAATACAGCTAGATATATCTATCTACCTAGATCTTATTTTAAACTGTATTATTGTATGTCTGCTAAAGATAAGCTGTTGAAACTGTACACCTTATACCTAAGATCTTTTCTGTACAACAGTTCACAATAAAAATATTTCTGATTCTGACGCTAGCGTAACGCGAGATGTCACACAGAGCCAGTAGCAGATTTCTTGGGTGTTAAAATGCGGTGTTATAAAACTACAAAAACTACTAAAATCTGTCGGTGAACCGAATATTTAACTGCTAAGCCGAGGTATCCACCTCTAAAACAACAACAATTTATGAAAACAAATACTAGGTTAGGACTTAAGTTAAACCAAAAAATTAGTAGAGATGAGTCCGGTATTAAATAACTAACTCAGTAACTGTTAGCATGATCCTAAAATATCGAACGTTATTGGAAAGTCCGCCTACCGCTACGGAATAACTGTGCAAAGCGATCATCACGCATAACCGACCGTGAGCCATAACCTAACCTAACCTAACTATCATCTACGCATACTAGAGTACCGCTCACCCGTAAAGTTATGTAGCTGCAACAAGTATTTCTAACCAAATCCGTTAGAAATAGCAATTGGTATTTCCAACCAAACAAGTTAGAAATACCTAACATGGTATTTCTAACCAAATCCGTTAGAAATAGCAATTGGTATTTCCAACCAAACAAGTTAGGAATACCTAACATGTTATTTCTAACCAAATCCGTTAGAAATAGCAATTGGTATTTCCAACCAAACAAGTTAGGAATACCTAACATGGTATTTCTAACCAAATCAGTTAGAAATAACCAAATACTTGTTGGCATCCCTGTTTAACACTAGGATTTTATTGCGAGTAAACGAGATAGGTAGCTAATTTAAATAACCAATACTTGTGGGCATCCCTGTCTAACACCAGAATTCTGATCCGAGTAAAAGAGATAGTTAGGTTATTTTTCATACTGCGTTCAACAGACAACAGTACACACAACACAACCAACAATTTTAGTACGAGATTTTTTTACTGGTGGCGCGGACATAGTTTCCTTCCTATCCTACCACCTTTTAATTTAAATTGGCAGTGAATACCTTCCTACCGCCCCGCCGCCTCTATTTTTTCTCATTATTTTTATTACGTCATACAATATTATCAAAAATTCTCTTTTAGCAATTTGAATTGCTCTTGTAATTCTGGAATTTCTTTTTCGCGCACCATGTGCTGCCATCTATGTCAACAACTAAAACAACAATAATGTAAAGAATATGAATATAATGGGAAATAAAACAGGGAAAGTACTTACCTATCTACTATCACATTTTTATTTACTAGAGTGATAAACTTGTTAAACATTCGCAATGCGAACGTAGGGGAAAATTAAAAAAAGTAGGTACTCGATAAAATACCCTGTTATAATCTTTAGAATGATAAATTGATAATTATTTCTGTCAGCGCCATCTAGTGCTTAATCAGACCACTAATAAAGACCACTTGTTTAGTAAATTACACACAATTATAAGCACTGTCTATCGATATTTCTTATACAACTTCGTTCACGAGCATATCGATAGGTAGCGCTTTAAATATTATGAATTGCTTTGCTATTGTTCGGAATCTGAATGATTTATAAGTATAGTAAAGAATAATATATATTTATAGCATTAGGTACCTAGCTACATCAGTTATCTATTTAGGTACCTAATAATAACAGAAGATCTGGGGTGAAAAGATGCTGTATGGATTGACTAGCCTTAGATACAGACAGAAGCATAAGTGATGGATGACCTCTGTGGCGCGAGATAGGTACCCTATACTTTTGGGTATTCCTATCTTTGGCAATTTTCCATCGCAACACTGCGTTCAAACACTTTAGTACGAAAGTTTTTTACAGGTGGCGTGAAATTTGCCTCGGGCCTTGTATAAATGGACCTAAGTTTGACTTTCGGTAAACCGGTAGATCGCGTTCATTGTATTGTAGTTGACCTAACCGCCATCCAAAACAAAACAAGACAAAAAAAATTATGTACTCATATTATTTATCTAAAATTTTTATTGAAATTCCGGGGGGGGGGGGGGGTAACGTTATTGGGTATCAGTTGGGTCTAGCGTTATTGAAACAAAAATACCCAACTAATAACCGCTGGCCAAAATACTCAATAACTCCCATCCATAAAAATTAGATTGCATTATTTTGCCCCATTTCTGTTCTTACGTCGTCCCCTCTGAAATCTCAAGAGTGTCTTTTCAGAAGCTGTTCTCTGCGCGCCACGCGTCGCTGATAATCCAGCTAATTTCTGTTAATTGTAATGCAACGGACCGCATTTACCCAGGAAACGCGTGTCACTAACATACATTTTTTTGGCAGAAACTATGAACTAGGTTCAACTATAATCATTTAGGTATTACTGTGAACGTGTTTCTCCTTAAATTTAATTCCTAACTTAGCGGAGGCTCTATGGCATGTCTCTACAAATATATTACCTACTATATTATTATTTTATTATGATACTCATCTAAAAATATAATGGCTAGACTAAAACCAAGCCGCAAATGCCATAAAACGTGCCCAAACCGGCCAAGTGCTTAGACGTGGTCGGCAAAGCTTAGGAATAATATAAATCAGAATCGGTCGTCGAATCAACGGATGTTTGTACGAGATATGTATTTTTTGGTTGTCTTTTATACAATAAATAGCTAATTAAATGAATAATGACCGGCGGTGCTGGCGAACAGATCGGCACCGGTTCACCCGCTTTCTGCGACAAGCAGGGCTGAAATCCTCTCAGCCTTTGTTCCCAAAGATACTTATCAGTTTGAAGGACGTTTTTAAGAATACGGAACGGGAACAGGAAGAATTTCTTTCAGTTAATATTCAGAGAAGTATTTGTTTGGTATTGTATTATTAAGAAAGGCCTTGTTTCTTGCGAGCTTCCGATACTTTTTTAACAAAGTTGTTGTTTACAGGACGTTGAAAAATTTAAGGAATTCTTTATCGATCTTGAAACCTCGGCTTAGCATTTTCGATGTTATTTCTTAACAATAAAGTATCTACCTATGAATCGATTACAAGTTTTAAAGTAAAATTATAATTAAATTGTATTTTTAATGATTAGGTATCAAACAGTAATTTCGATGAGATTTTTCATTCTTCATTGAACATTGAGGAACACAGAAGTTAATGATTCCTTTGAAAACGGAGAACAAAAATGTTATCAAGGATCACAAAGAAAAAGTCAATTAAAGAGGAATTTCTATTAAAAGTTTAAAATTTTAAAAGAGTATGAGCAGGAATTTAAGCGTTTTATTGTGAGCCTCATAACAAAGCCTTTAGGGGAGGTGTTTTATGGCGTCGTGTGGTTGATGTTCATCGATACATTTATATCGCAATTAAATTATACCTTGATGGTTAGGAACATTGTTTATTCACAACTAAATATTATAAACCAAATTGAAAATAAACTGAAACCTAAATTCCCTACAACATTTCAAACTATTAACATTTTGTTGTACCTAACAACCAACTACGTACTTACTTTAGCTACAGCATAGTTTTTAGGGGATATAAATTGTTCGCCAAAGCTAGCAGCTATATGGACCGTGCCCGACTTTGCAGGAGTCTGTCAAAAAAAGTAGCGAGAGAACCCTTGCGAACGCCAAAAAGCTCGTCTATCCCACTAAAGCATCAAAAAAACAAAGCTAGAGAGAGAACCTGGGAGGGAAATGGCGCAAGCTACCAAAGCCGTCACTCTATTAAATTATTCCGTCTCGTCGACTCAAAATGGCGAACGCTAATGTTGCCAGCATTCAAAAGAGTCGTCAACAGTGTTGCCAGATGTTTTTGACGAGCGATCGTACGATGGTATGGAAGAAAATCGTATTTCTTAGGGAGAGGTGAATAAAAAAATCGTACATAGTTTAGGTAAGAAAGTTTATTAATGAAATTAGCTACGTCTTATACAAATTCTTACTAGTCATCAAATTGAGCGCGTCAGGTGCTGGTTCAAAATTTTCACAACACCCGAAACGCTTAACATGCTATTTTGCAAGGAACTTATACCCAATCTGGAATGTGAACAAGCTGCCGATACGCGGTCCGAGCGAGATAGCTTCGCGAGAGCCCTCTGTCCCTTTCAGGATCAGGATCACCAATCACAACCAATTCACAACAAATTAATATGGCTGACGGGCTGCCAGTCTAACTTAAATTATATTCTACTTATAATCTTTTCTTTTTTTATTGACATTTCAATATGTGTCCAAATTATTGCTAGATAAACGTTATCATTCAAACAGATACTTGGAAAATATTAGAAAATATAAAGAACAAAAATTAATGCTTTTTTGTAAGACATGTCAATTTGTTCCTACAACTTCTACTAAATTCGGGAACAATCCGCCTGGCAACACATTAGAAAGGGACACAGGGCTCACGACGTGCTTCTCCCTCGGACCGGATTTTGCTCTGACCAAGTGATTGTCTATAATAGACTTAGGGTCATACACATAAGGTTTATTTTACATTGGTATCAAATTGACAACGCACATTCCAGATTGGGTATAAGTTCCTTGCTGTTTTGATAGTAATAGACCATTTAAAGTTTCGCTATTGAGTTTGTACCGGGTCTTTGTTTTCATTAAATTGACTGAGCTAAAACAGTGCTCACTATCTGGTGGTAAACACAGCAATTCAATAACAAACTGTGCAATATTTTTAAAATCATTAAAACTGGCTATCTGTCCCCAAAACACATCTGGTGGTAAGGTCATGTCAAGATTTTCTTTCATGAGACTAGGCAAACGTCTCCATTCGTCGTCCACTTATGGCATCAAATTTTCATCGACTATACGAGGCACCGCTCTCATTAAGGGCAACAAAGTCCCGACTTTGTTTCTATAGGTATTCTCTTTCAATGAAGCACAGCTGTATGTTGCGATACATTTCTTTTATTTTATCATTAAGGCTGATAATAACTGTGCTGTCAGATTGAAATAATTTAAATTTTGGCAGGATCCAAGCAAGAAACTTGAGTACAGCTTGATAAAATTATCGTGCAAGTTTTGAAATATAATTTCAGTGGACATCAATTTTCCTGCCAACCATACATTGTTGAAAAATTCGGTCATTAAAAATCTTTAAAAAATCGTACAAATCGTGTACGATTTCGATGGTTAGATCGTACATTAGTAAAACGGCGAAAAAATCGTATGAATACGATTTAAATCGTACATCTGGCAACGCTGGTCGTCAAAAGGGGAATTTTTTGCGCTCTCGGTCAAGTGCCCCCCGCTGTTTGGAAGGGATTTTAAACCGGACAGCTCTCGTCTTTTTGGCTCAAATTGGTTGTTTGTAGCGGAACTAGCCTCGACCTTGCAAATCGATTTTTCGAACAGATGTTTTTTTGAGCCAAGCTTTGTTTTTAGGAGAATCAGCGAGTCAGCTGGCGACGTCAAATTCATTGATTCCTGTATGTAGCAAACTTGAAGTAAGAGCTGATTGCCGTCCCCGTCTGTGTTGCCTTAGTTCATCTCAATATTGTGAGCACCCAGGGCTTGGTAATGTAGTTACCTAATGAATAAATGTTATATCATCTACGACGCACGTTAGGAATGTCGTAAATGGATACGTGACGTGTTGTTTATGACGTGTCCAAGAGTCCTGTAAGATCTAAAGGAAAAAAAAACACTTTGATTTTGATTTGTTTTTGATATAATATATTAATTACGACGTTAGGTACGTCATAGATGGATATAGCATTTATTCATTACGGATCGGAAGAGTCGTTGATGAGCAAGAGTCGAAGTAAATCGCTGATTATAAAAGTAAGAGAGATTCAAAACAGAATTAATTTATTGAAAAACGACCCAGAGTCAGGGCCCCGAATTTGGAATGAAAGGGTGAATTAGGAATTTTGATCGAGTTTCTTTAGTAACAGTTTACTTTGTTCATCACGATTGATAATCGAAATTAAATGTATTTCGAAAGGCTGTGAAGACGTCCTCACGGTACGGAGTCGTCTTCACGCTGAAGTAGGTACCTTAAAATCAATTAAAGACTTACGTTTTCCCTCCGAATTACAGGACATTTGCTTATCTACGTTCTAGTTTTAATTCTTAAGTCTGTGTTTGTTCTAAAATAGCGAGTTGTGTATGCGTATATTATTGCATAAATCAGTTATTTAGTGCCCATAACACAAGCTCTACTTAGCTGGGGGCTAGATACTTTATACTTTGTTATACTTTGTGAATTGTCCAGCAATATTTACTTATTACAGTGACACAATTTGTAAAATTTTGTTTTCAAGTATACCTCCCCGTTTATTAATCAAGCGTATTTGTTCTCCTGAGGTATTCCCCTGAGAAATTCGTAACATACATACCTACCTAGCGCAAACACTTAGCAGTAATTGTGTGTACCGACAAGCTATCTGATTACTCTAGCCTAGATTACTACAAGGTAGTTGAGTCGTCGGACACGCTTCTTAAGGCGAATTAATATAGGTAGGTACTCTGTAAATAAAACCCAGTAGTATTTATAGAGAGCATTCCAAATCTAATGTAAATGTTGATTCCTATCAGTAAAGTATCAGTGCGGCATTATATAGAACGAAATAAATTTCTGGTGAGTACGTTTTGGTATCTGTTAGTACATTTGTAAATAATTAAGTACGGTTCGGTGCGTTCCTCGAAAGCTCCAACTCCGACCAAGAAGCGGCCCTAACATAGGTTTCAATAACTTTATCTAGTATTATTCAATAAATTTAGCTAGTATTCTGATCTGAGAGTCAGTTCCTTTCCTTCATTTTGTTCTTTCCTGGACTTCAAAATAGCGAAGCCAGTATCATTCCTTTGCAGGGCAGTGTCACATAAGAAAGACAGTCTCTTTACTTTTTATAACCTTTTCATCGTCCAAGTTATACCTATTCACTATCCACTATTAGGAAGCTACATTGTTCGGAAGTACTTAGTGGCAGGTGCAATGTTAGCGCAAACTTGGACAGTTCTCTGTTTAGTGCCGCGTGCGAGCGAACCAGTCCTAGCTGGACAGTCTGCACTGTCTCGCGCTGACTAAAGTACAAATAATATAACGCCCTCAGAAATATATCTTCATATAATATCTGAATCTGTGAAAGCTACCACATCATATATAAATGTTTTAATAACACAATTACTGGATATTAATGTAGATATTTTTTTTATAGGTTCCAATATTTAGACCTAATTTGTTATTTATCATGGGAACAGTTACTTTATGTTGGGTTTTTGTTTTGTCAAGAAACCTAGACGTATTTTCTTAGTTCTGTCTTTTTGTTTTTCGATTGGTTGTTTAATGAAAATTGAATAATGAGCTTTATATTAGTTTAAAAACAGTTATGGCTGTAGAGAACACCCTGCACGTCTATCGCTCTGTACTTACTACTCACGTAAAACTCTGCACTAACCTTCTGGTATTGTTGTCGCTGACTGTACATTAAGTTAAATCTCATGGACCTATTGGGAACTCAAGTATGGAAATTTAAAATTTTAGAAATATTTGTCGTGGTCCTCTTGGGAAATACGAAACAATAGAATCATGGACCTCTGGGAATAAGCCTTTAAATCCATATGATAGCGGCGTTATTGGACCCTCTTAAAATTATTTCTGTAAGTAAAATTATCTATTTTGCCTATAACTACGTATAAATCGCACAGAAAACCTGAAGTAAAAACATTTGCAGATCGTATTAACATTTCTTCCGAAGCAGGAATCTAAAGCAAGCGGTGCCATAAAAAAAGAAGTTGAAGTTGAGGCAGGAATCGTACCCGCAATCTCTTGTGTTGCATACGGACATTCGCCCACTGCGCTACTGAGGTTGACTCAAAGGAAAAGCAAAGATGAGTTATCAACACGAGAACGCAAAGAGCAGTTTTTAAGCACCCCTAACATAAATTGCCCTTTGCCCGGAAATTTAAATCTGGTGATGCTAATGATGTGTGCGAGGCTCTCAGCCGTATGCAGATGAAGGCAGCGCAAATGGACGGCACTTGTCGAGTGACACTCGGCCGACACTCAGGACGGACGGATTCTGGGACGCGATCTGGAAACTATTCTAGATTGGTATTATTTCTGAAACGTACTTGTGAAAGAAGCAGCCCAATTTGTATAAGAAACAGGCTATCAACATTGTAGTAGCTAGAGATAAGCCTAACGGTGAGTAATCTTAGATATTATCTGTTTTTACTCGGGTTGGCTCGTTCTGACTGGACCATCGATTAGGTGTTTTTATTTCGTTTCTAGTAATTTACCTTTGACCGGATTACAAAACGATGCAAAATGTGGCTAACAGATTCTAACGATGATAATGATGATTTTGTTGACGATGCCCAGCAACGACTGAGTTATAGGACAGAGTGGAATCCAATACACGTTGCTGCATAAAACTTTTATATGCCTTCTGCTTGTTAAAGCAATGTGTTATTTCATCCTCAGCAGTTTGACACTCTCCTAGATCCTTTACCATTACGTCTGTCGACCTTCTGTATAATGTATGTATCTTATAATAATTCTAGATCAGTCCAATATATTAGCATTAATATGCGTCCAGAATAGGTCCAGCGGAGGTGCGGTAAACAGAGGAGCTTCCTCGAGCGACACGGCGCACGCATTACTGACACAGCTACCTACTAGTTCTATACCTGTCCACTTGTGGTACAGACGCACAGACTGTTCTATATGCCGAGCTTTTAGTGGAACCTGCCCTCCAGTGGCCACTCCATCGTACGCAGTGGAGAGTGTTCGATGCAAATATGAGCCTATGTTAGAAGAGGTAGGCATTTTACGAAGTATCAATGGAGTAAAATATGTACCTACGCGATATCGGATACGATTAGGTTTTAGTCTAGGATAAGTTATAAAAGTTTAGTGAACATATTCTACGGCCCGTATTATGAAACTTGTTCAGACATAGATATATAATAATATGCTTGAGCGACGTGAGACGTTGAATAAAAGTGCCTGAGTACATATTTTTCGTGGAGATATTTAGTTCTTTGATTCGGTCGTGAAAGTTGCTCTGTGTGTACATATATATATATATATATATACCTTAGCATAACTCAAAACAGAAGAGAAACATGTAAAGATTTTTTAATATAAGGCAAGATCCGATCAATTTCATAACTGTTCTGCGAGCTACGATCAATTTTGAACCGAGTGGCCTACCTCAGGTTACATTTACCCAGGACAATTGCAAAACACATTAGGTATAATTTTTTTTAGTAAAGTATGATCTACAAAATCTTTTGAATTAATCTGTAGATAACTAAATTTCAGCCACAATTTTAACGGCAATAAACGGTAAAACAACAATAAAACCACCCCGTTACAGCAATAAAAAGGAATAAAAGACAAACGGCACATAATGCGGTGCTCGCGGCCCATAGCTCAGCGCAACACGTTTACTCGAAAGCTATAATATATTCCGATAATATAGCTGATGTATTCGTATCGCTGTAATATAGCTAATGTATTCGTATAGCAGGGAAACACCGCGTTTGCTGGGATTTATGGGCATGCGAGGCTTCGGGCTACTGATATCGTGAACGGAGGAGGTATTCTTTGTTTGATACTGAATAGTTTGGCAGTATTTATCTAATCCATCTATTGAGATATTGCTTAGTATAACAGTTTACCCTAAACTAGATAATATGTTTGTAGCGACAAGAGTGCTAATTATTAAATAAATTTATCTCTTACTATTCCAAAGGCATTTAGTTTTACAATGTTGTTTATATTACTAGTATTTCGTGTACTCGTATTTAAAGATACTTCATTTTACATTGAGTAAAACTAGGTTAATCATAATCACTAATCTAATTAGGTTAACTTCATGAATAGAAATATAATTTACTTGATAAAATGTAATAGTTTCTGTGTATTAATGTAGGTTAGACTTTAATATAAAGTGTGTAAAATATATACATTGAATTTAGTCTGTTGTATATGAACGGACCAAGAACTAAATAATCAAAATTGACACCAGGGAAAGTAAAAATGGCTGTGCCTGTTGTGGGATTATCTACAAGAACCTTTATATATGAATGCCATGGGTCAGCCTGTGGTTTTGTTCTCCGCCGATTATCGGTCATTGCGGCTAATAATCTCACCAGAAACTAGCTGTGTCCGCAGGATATATGTATTAGTGCACAAGTGTGTGAGCAGAGCCGCAAACACAGGTGCATTATCATAATGCGAGGGAACGGCAGACCGACACGAGCAAGGTTCATGAGCCTCCTGAGGACTCCGGAGTCCTTGCTCGACGTCGCTCGTTCCGGGGGACGGGGGTGTTGACCGCTAGCCGCTAGATTCTGACTCTGGGCTGCTTTTATTGATAGAAGATCCTAATATTTCCCGTCACGGGATTTGAACTCGAGACCTCATTTTCAGCGGTTGAACACCGCGGCTGCGTATTCTTCCTACGATTTAGCTCAATTTAAAATCGTTTTATGCTTGAATTTAAAATAATGTTTGCATTCCATGTTTGGTACGCTCGTCCTTGCCAATTAGAGATGGATATTTTCAGGTTAAATTTGTCCTTTGAAACTCAAATAAAAACATGGTCATTCTGTGTCTGAGTAAAAAAAAAAGGTAAATCTTTAGAAACTGTCCAAATTACTACTACGAGTATAATATTAGCTTTGATATATTTTTTTCATAATTCATTAGATACCTTGTCTACCTTAAGTCGGAAACACAGGCGAATACAAATAATGCAGCCCACGTGTGCGTGTGGTTGGAGTTACAGCGGAATCTGTTTTTGCGCCCGTCTCGTAATCCGGCCGTCAGTGCGCCCCGCGCGCATCTATCAAGCGGCATTACCACGTCGCCGTAAGGGTATGGTCCCAGTCGCAGCGACTACAGGTGTCATAGCCGCTCATTACTGCGGCCATTCTTTATGAAAAATGGTGAACCTTAGCAAGTGCAGTCCACAAGTGTGGAATGTGTATTTGGCAAAATGTATTGACTAAACAGCAAACAAAACATCAAAGTCGATAAGTTAGAACAGCTTATTGCAAGTTTCAAAGCGATGATACAGGTTGTTAGAATAGTTTAATTGGGGTGAGACAGCATAATATGCTGTCTTGTACTCATATTATGAGTACAAGGCAACTTGATCCGGAGATATACATCTAAATTCAAAACCTAAACTTCATTCCTGTACAAATTATTAAGCACGAGAACCGCACTTAAAAAAATAATAAAATATTATATGAGAAAGGTCCTTCTTTTGCAAGAGTGGATATCACAAATAGTAACATATTGGAGTACATCTCTCCCGCTGCGATTGCGGCCACACCTGGCACCAACGTGTTATTTTTTGCATTAATGCGGCTCTCGTTTTTAGAGACGTTTGGCAGATTTTTTCATTTTTTGGATCTCCGCCATAAATCTAGTGATGAAAAACACTAACAATCCTAAAACTCACTGTCCGTTTTCACAGGTTATAAATGGATAAAAGCTTTTTGTTTTCAGTTTTTCTTTTTGGTCAAGTTTTTAGTAAACCACCGAAATAAACTTGTCGCCGTGGCGGTCGTGACGTAATCGACTCTTACTCACCCCGTCGATATCGTAGCCGCCAAGCGAGGTGATTATGTCAAAAATCCTTTTCTAATAATTCAATTCGCACACATTGGCTGACTGAACTTTTCTCTACGTTCTAGCAAGTTCAGCTAAACAGCAAAACCTACAAGTTCACGTTATTGGTCACGTGTGTCAATACCATTCCAAGATATTTCGATTATTCGCCGCGATTCGATACAATCGCTGCAGGTGTAACTCGATCCCCGTCGCAATTCGAAACACTGGCTTTACTCCGATACGTGTTCTATAAAGGAGAGAGATTTCAGATTGTATTTTTATTTTAAGATTGGGTTGAAGGTACTTACCTAATGTTGTGCTTGTGTAACGCCATTTCTTTGGTTTCGATCTGCCTGACCTCTATATCTCCTCAACCGATAGATGTTTCATAAAAAGGTGATAAGTTCGTTGAAATCTTCAAATGGAACTCTTTCATTTTCATTTGGTTCGCTCTGATAATTTCTCTAAGTTTTAATAACATTATTTCTGTTGAAGCCATTACAGTACGGATCCCCTCTGAAACTTATTAGGTTTTTCGTCCGTCTTCTTTCATCCTGTATTATTTTCATCCCATCAGTTAGCTCGCAGGCACATGCGACTTGTCGACGTGAATCTTACAAAAATAGCACTCTTATTATGGTATTACACGTAAAGTAATGAAAATCGTGGGCTTGGATTCTAAAAGATTATATGAGTAAATGAAGCGGGCTAGATTCTAGCGTCTGGATTTAGGTATAAACGACATGGTCTGAGTTTTTAGTAAGTTCTAGGTAAAAATGACACAATATATCTCAAGATCTGCCACAAATCTTGAAAGCATTGTATTATGGAGCAAATTGAAAATGTTCGCAACTCCAATGAGAAAAAATCCTCCAAAAAATACTCCAAATCAGAGCTTCAGAATTCCTCGAACATGGGGAAAACAATACGTTAGTTGTAGGACAGGAGACTGGGTTGAACAAATCACTTTACTAGTTAAGTTCGACGCTTTACTTTGCTTATGCGTGATTCTTGTAGGTTTAAGACTTATATTCTTTTGACATAATATAACACCTACTACACGACTATTCAAAATAGGAGTGTCACGTTTTCTGCATGACCTTTCATGTACGTATGTATGTATTAAGGTTTGTTGAGTTTCTGTATTCCATTATTTCTATGATAATTTAGATGCCTGAACAGATTTGGATCTTTGGGATATTGATAGAGTCACCCTTAGTGCACGGGGTGTAGGTACAGTGCGCGTCAGAATTAAGTACCCCCCTTGTCTACATACTTTTTACGACTACTTCGAATTCCCTTGTAAATTATCACAAATTTTCACATGCAAAACTTTATTACGCCGCCGCTCAGGATCGAACCACCCACCATAGTACTCAAAGTCTGAAATTCCCAACAATAACAACTATTGTGTCCCACATACATTGAGATAGGGGGGTACTTATATGTGACGCGCACTGTACATCTATACTTATATTATAAAGAGGAAAGATTTGATTGTTTGTATGTTTGTTTGTTTGTTTGAATTGAATAGGCTCCGAAACTACTGGACCGAGTTAAAAAATTCTTTCACCATTAGAATCCTTAATTTTCCGTGATGAACATAGGCTATATAATATTTTCAAAAAAGTTAGGGATCCGCATGAAAAATTCAATAATTGAACCGTGGGCTGTATATTCAACCTCTTTTTCTATTATGGCGCGTCAGAATAGAAAAAGAGGTTGTATAGCGCAGGGTGCTTGCTTTTTTCTCTACGGCCAGTGTCAGTTTTGGAATGTCGAGTCAATGTCAAAAACCCCAATGCTGTTAAAAAAAGTAAAGATCCGTATGAAAACTGTGAAACCCATCGTTTTAGTGTGTATAATTTCTGAATTTTTTGTTTAATACCCGTGCGAAGCCGGGGCGGGCCGCTAGTAATAATATATTTTTAATAAGAGAAGCGGTCTTTGGTCCTCGTTCTAGTAAAATTATCTGATAGACGTATTGTATGTTTTTTAAGTTAAATTGCAGACGACCCAAAGCGAACTTTCCTTTGACAAAAGATTTCTCTACATAGAGCTCGACGCGTCGGTTTCACAATGGCATATGCGTGTCTAAATAAGGAATGACGTGTGTTTTAGATCTGTAACGTAACTAAATGATGTGCAGCTACCCACCGCGACCTCCCGATGTATCGCAGAAAGGATAAATAAAGGAAGATTTATTTCGTGAGTGGAATAAGGGCCGAGTAAACATGTACTAGGAGAATATAAAGTAGGCAGTTGTTCGCTCAGATTGTCTAGTAGCATGTTTGGTTGTGGATAAAGACGGATTGGCGGAGTCGCTATTTTTGAATTGTTTTACGGATGATGTTTTGTAAGGACTTGCGGAGGTCTTAGAAGAATTATCATAATATAAGCTCAGATATTGTTGAGATAAACGTTAATAAGATTTGCCCACACAACATCATAACATAATAATATTCTATTTTAAGTAAATAACAAAGAAAATACTCAAATAGATATCGTATATACCTACGTGGAATATTGTTGACCACATCACTCGCAAAAATTGTGCTCAAATGTCTATTTACTCACGAAAAACAAACTGAATCAATTTTTAATGGTAAGAATGAGGTTTTGATTTTTTTTGGATTCTTACATATCTATATCTAATTAGGATATTTTCTAGCATTCATTCCAAAGGTCATTTCATAAAAAAACATGCAGTATTTTACCTTCACGCCCCATTGCTTTGCTACACCCCGTGATCTTATTCATTATGAGGCTACTTTATCTAAGGCACCAGGGTTTCCACATCTCAAAAGGAGAAAAACACCATTCAACTGGATGAAAACGGATCAAGGAAATGAGGCCAAAGAACCCCACAGCACCCTATAGTCTCGAAAAAGTACAAATTTCGCCAAAGACTGGCAAAGTACTTAAAAATAATCAGCTCTTTCCACGAAGGGAAGCTAGGAATGTCATTAAGACAACGCAAAAAGTAGCATTGTAGGGAGAAAAAACGAGTCCCAATAATAATAATAATAGTCATAATAGTCATTTATTAATAATAATTATTACAAGTCGAAATCTAGGTAAGCATTCTAAAATAAATAGGTACCTATACATTTAAATTAAATATTTCACAAATTAAAACATAATACATAATAATAACAGTGAAACTATCCACATTCACAATAATAATAATAAGAATAACAATAATGAATATTGAAATAAATAACATAATTTGTCCATAGTACATTTTGTACAACTTAATTCTTAAAAGCTATAAATTCATCGTAGCTATAAAAAGTTCGCTCAATGAGCCAGCGTTTGAGTTTATGTTTAAATGCTGGCAGACTGCGGGTTCCTGTAACAGAACTGGGAAGCCTGTTGTACACGTGTGGACCCATCACGTGCGTCAGCTGCTTGGATGACTTAGTCAATGAGCACGGCACGGAGGCGAGTCTGTCGCGGGCGCGCGTGGCGTACGAGTGAGTGCTGCCTAGCGTCGCGTATGTTTCATGGTTCTGTCGGGCGTACACTGCCACCTGGTAAATAACCAAACATGGCAATGTGAGAATACCAAGTGATTTGAAGTGGGGTCTCGCCGAGTGGTCGCTTGGGATTTTCACAATTGCTCGTACGGCTCTTTTTTGCATCCGAAACGCGCGTTCCCAGTCGGCCGCGCGCGCCCAGAGCTCGGCGCCGTACTGGAGCATCGACTGGACTGTTGCGAAAAAACACGCACGAACCACATCGGCTGTGACCACGCACGCCATCCGACTGAGCGCGTAACATGCGCCCGCCAACCTTCCACACAGCTTGTGGATATGGCTCGCCCATTGCAGCCCTCTGTCTATCTGGAAGCCTAGGAATGTGGTGTTATCAACTTGCTCAATAGTCTTTCCATTAACTACCACTGTTAGCGGTCTAGGTGCACGGCCGGACAGGAAGAAATGGATGAAATTGGTTTTGCTCAGATTAAGAGCGAGCCCATTCAACCCGAACCATTCCGCCATTACTGTCGCCGTAGTATTAAGCTTTTCTTCCAGCAGATCTACAGTTGGCGCAACGACGATAGCGGCCACATCATCGGCGTACATGAATACCTCAGCACTGTTAACGCATTCGGGTAAGTCATTTAGCAGTAGGGAGAACAATATATTTGAAACCGAGGATCCTTGGGCGACGCCCATTCTCGATTCCAGTGGGTCGGATACGATCTCCCCACCGCTGCCCATCACTACTTGCGATCGGTCCCGCATAAGGTCACACAACAACTCGTGAGCCTTACCGGTGATGCCGTAGTGAAGTAATTTAACGGCCAGTATTTTGTGGTCGGCCACATCGAAAGCTTTTGACAGGTCGCAGCAGATTACCGCGACCTGTTGTCTAGCCTCACGAGCAGCCAGTATGCGCCGGATGACCTCCCGCGCCAGTGATGTCGTTGAGCGACCTTCGCGGTATGCATATTGTCTATCGGAAAGGGCATCTGTGTCTGCAAGGAAAGCAACGAGACGGGAACTAAGACCATTCTCAAGTACCTTAGCTATTGCCGGTATTATTGAGACAGGTCGATATCCGTCTATGTTGCTTTTACTCCCTTTGCCTTTAAACAGCGGTGAAACTTTACTGACCTTTAATGGATAAGGGTAGGATCCCTCTCTGATACAGGTGTTATATGCATGAGCTAGCACTGGCGCTAGTGGGATAATGGCATATCTTAGAAGTTTCATAGATTTTTTCAATAAAAGTGATGGCTAGTGTTGTACCCAAGGTCAGTTTCATAGATAAAAAGGAGAAGCCGAAAATATAACCTCATCAAAACTACCTACCCGAGGTGGTCCTGCTTAAATGAGCTTTTAAAATGTCCCCTTGTGTAGTATAGAAATAAGCGTTATTGATTCTAATTATTTGATTCTGGTGGCAGGAATAAATAAGCAATTACTCTCGTTAGCTGATATGACGACTAGACTAGCACTGACACTAAGTGTCAGTGTGTAGTAAACTGCGCGAAAAGCTAGAAGCCCATCAGTTTTTTCGGGCTTTCCTTTTAAGGCCGAACAAGTGATCGGTGCCTCGTCCCTCGCAGGGATCGTCATAATTAACGGGAATTAATCCCGGCGCCATTAACAACTGTGCAAAAACCGGAAAATGAGTTTTGTTTTTAACTTGACGCGCCCAATATTTACGTATCGCAATTTCGTACGCTTTGGGGAATTTAATTAATTTATCACGACGGAAAATGGTCGTATTAGGTGCTATATTGGAAAATAGTTAGGAATTTAAATAATAATTATTAGGAACAAATTAAGAGGCGGCCTCGTGAGAATTGGGTCGTTAAGAAGCAGCAATTTCTTCAGTTCTATGATACCTACTAAATCACAAAATGTACCTATGCTTGTCGGTGCACCTACCTATATATCTACCAACATTTGTATATGTACGTCTGAAGTAATAGTAATAAGATCACGGAAATGAGAAACACTATGCAATCGACACAGCAGCATCATCTAGATCCTAGTAAGTATCAAACATAATCTATACTAATATTATAAGGAGCAAAGATTTGATTATTTTTATGTTTGAATCGAATAGGCTTCGAAATTACAGGACCGATTTAACAATCCTTCACTTTGCCTAAATTGTTTGTGATTTGATTAATGATGGGCTATAGAAAATTTTCAAAAAAATTTGCATTCCGCATGCAAATTGTTTTTTGTTAAATACCCGTGCGAAGCCAGGGCGGACCGCTAGTGATTTATATTAGTATCTGTCGTGTTGCCGTCGAGGCGGCTTGAGGGTAGGAGTCAGTACTGTACGCTGCACCACGTAGCAGGTTTATAGCCAGGACACCTGCCCCACGGCCCATTATTAGCGAACAGCTACCAGCTCGAAACTAGGACGTTTAACTAGAAGCTAGGGTTCGGATGGACTATTAAATCCCGTTGGTACATTTTCATATTTGATCGATAAAAGAGTTGTTTCTTTGATAGGTAGGTACTGCTTCTCACTGCGACAAATCCTTTTTATAAGGAACGATTGATCGTTGACACCAGAGTGAACGGATAGAGCAATCCTTGCTTGCGATTGCTTTTTTCTCATCTAGGATAGTATTGAAACATTTGTACCTATATATCACAGGCTGGACAAATAGATAAAGCGTTTTCCGCAGTGGCCCTAATAATTTTCTATCCTAAAACTAATACCCAAATTATGACTCAATAATGCAATTGCATCGGAAATATTGCTCGTGAATATTCAATGATTATATCGGATCCAGTCAGCTGCACCCTGCAATCGGCCGCCGCCGTAATGAGATGCTGCGTTATCAGCGCCGCTCGCAAACATAAACTAAACTCTAATAGATTATGCTAAACAGCAGCCTGATGCTGAGGTGCGGTGTTGCCGACACATATCCGGAAATACTTTTAATTATAAATAGAAAATGAAAATAGCGAAGACGTATCTTATGAAAACCTACTGAAAGCCTTAGAAATAGCACAGGTCGACATTGAAACTATATATATATATCTCAATAGAGATAAGATATTCAGATGGAAATTATGTCACCGCAAGTCCGCTACAGACTTACAGACCCACACACCATCTTGTGTGCAACACTACAGTATCAATGAATAGAATGTTGAATCACCAGTGTTATAGGAAACCGTTATAAACTTCCTAGACAAGAGTAAAATTAATGAAGAAAGAAATGTGCTTAATTACGTTAGCCTATGTATATTGAAACCTAACAAAATCGCCAACAGGAAATGAAAATGGTGTTATATCACCTTCTAATTTAGCTATTCAAGCTTATTTCACTAGTTTCATAGTTTACGTAGTTTATTAAGTACCTTATTATTATCACAACATGCTATTGGCTATATTTTCCCAGGTGACCGAGCAAAGTCGCAGACAAAACCTAT
>OZ007536.1:12577691-12751138 GCA_963931895.1 Eupithecia pulchellata
ATGGACTTGCACCTCTAAGTCAACACGGGGAAGTCTGTCATATTTTTGTCAAAGTTTATTTTGAATCCAAAAATGGTTTTCAAATGGTTTTCGTAATAAAAAAGCCATCTACACTTGCCCAATAGTTACACTTAGGTACCCATACTGACCTTACCTAATTTATCGATAACGTTCGATGTTTGATGATGTTCAACACTAGCACCGGTTTTAATGTCTGCGATGTGAATGAAATATTGAGAATATTGCGGGTTTCTACAGCTCACAATAAAGATGATTCAAAATAATAGGTTTTTATACACTTTATATCAAATACAATGTACAATAGACATCAATTTAACGAAATGTTAGCCACTTACCGGTGTAAGGTTAGATTCGGCCTGTTTTTGCTTTGGCAGCTACAGAACACTTCATGGTACCTCTTCTTTAAGATTTTCAATTTATATTACAGTTTTGCTCAATAAATAAGTCGAAAAGACGGGCAAAACATAAAAATCTCACAATGTCATCTCCTCACAATGTAAACAAACCCGTTGAGTAGAATGGCATCCGTGACAATGAAATCAGGAAGAGGGCGCCGATAAAAAGAATGTGTATGATTTTTCCTAACGCTAAACCACTGTTGTGAGAAAGAGACTGGTAGTCCAATATTGCTTCCGTGTCAAATTGGACAATTACAACATTTCCATAGGATCGTTCTTCTGAGGCTTCAGCTAGTACTTGAAGGATGTCAGGCTTGTTCCTCCCGACGTTTAGGAAGACTGTTGTACATTGCCGGTCCCAAAATGCGCGTTAAGTTCCGTAACGTCGCGACCGTACCTACGAGGCAAGGCCAGGTGGTGAGTTTGTGCGATCGCCGAGTATTGTACGTGTGAATGTCAATATTTTTAGTGAAAACCCCAAGCTACTCCTTACGTATATTGTTAAGGCCAGGTAGGCCAACAGAGGCCGCACTTTGGTGGTTTTCAAAACCATCTGAGATGTAGGAATACTGATTAAAAATTCTGTAAAAAAGATATGTAATAGTTAAGGATTTAGTCTAGTCAAATTCGCATTCAGATACAAGATTTTATAAACTTCGCTCGGGAAAAAAAAATCTCGAAGTTACCCCTTTTTGAAATGTTTTTTCAATATTATGACTAAACTATGTGATATTTTAAGTTTTTTTTTGTACTCAATTAAAGACAGTAACTATTTCTAGACAAATTCGCAGAGTTTGTCCTGATAAAATGATTTTCAAAATCACTATTTTGAAATAACTACAAAATTCACAAGCGTGGTGGCTTGGCAGACACGATCAGTCGCGCTCTGGCGCTTACAGACGACGGACCTATGTCAATTTTTCCGCTAATTTATGAAGTACGTAAATGTTTCATTTGTTATGCAATTTTAGTCTCTGACACAATGGCGTTAGATTCAATTTTACTTCAACCTTTGACATGATATGTGACGGTCGTAGTGCCATAGTATAAAATCATCGGTATGTAAGGCAGAAAATTAATAAAGGTTATTGTTCTAGTTTAAAAATATATTATCTACTTACTGGAATGATTTATTGAAGCCAATAATATTTAGTTAACTACATTAACATTTTATATATCTATAAAGCATTGACATAATTGTTCTCCTTGATGGTGGAGCCCCCTCCACCATCATAGGTATGGTTTTTTTTTACGGAATCGTATAGAGGGCATCGGGGGGACCTAAGGAAAATTCCGACTTTTCCAAATTTGCCCCTTCTCCCCCCCCCCTTTAGGGGGGCTCCCAAACAGAGCCATACTGAATGTTATTTTTTGTGGGGTTGTATAAAGGGGGTCAAATAGTTCAAAGGCAGGCAAAAATTCCCCCCTCCCTTTGCCCCCAGACCCCCCCTTTTGAAGTTGCTACCGGAAATAGTCGTTATAGAAAAATTTGGATTGCGGAGTCGTATAGAAGGTTTCTTCTAGTGTTGAAAAATAAAAAAAAATCACCCCCCCTCCACCCACATTTTCACCCCCCCTTTTTGTATCTCCCAAACGGATCGACCTAGAAGAAAAATTTTTTCACAGTTATGTAGAGGAGAAGAAATCATTTTGAACTCCAAAAAAAGTTTGAACCCTATGACCCCCCAGACCCTCTTTTTTTATAAAAAACCGAAAATTGGCCAAATTTTGACCTTTTTTTTTCGGGTGGAGCATTGCGGCGAGCGAAGCCAGCTGCAATGCGACTAAGGAGAATAGCACGGGGAGCGAAGCGAGACGTGCTGTGAGCCCACGACCCCCATTCTCTCACTCCCAGCAAGCGGGTGAAGCACTGCGGCGAGCGAAGCGAGCTGCAATGCGACAAAGAGGAACAGCACGGCGAGCGAAGCGAGCTGTGCTGTGTGACCTAACACCCACTTATATGGGTATCGTTTTCGACTAAATCAAACACGTAGATTACGAAAAAGATGTCCATTTTCAAAACCAAGATGGCTGAAAGTTTACTATCGCAGATTTTACACATGGATATCGATTACCATCAAATCAAAGACGTTTTAGGTTATGAAAAGTAAAAACTCCAATGCGATAAGGCCGCCTAAGGCAAGGCACTCCCCCCGAGCTGCTAACCTCTAGTTTTTAATCTATAATTTTATTACATGTTAATAGGTTTCTTTTATCTATACTAATATTATAAAGAGGAAAGATTTGATTGTTTGTTTGTTTGAATTGTTCCGAAACTACTGGACCGATTTGAATTTTTTTTTTATCATTAAAATGCTAAATTTTCCGTGATGACCATAGTTAGGGACCCAGATGAAAAATTCAATAATTAAACCGTGCGCTATACCTATATTCTTATTCTATTATGGCTCCGCTGCTTGTTTTCAGATTTTTTAAATTATTATATAGTAAAAAACTGCAATTAAAACATGAATAAGAGCGTTTTCTACTTTACGTAAAATAAGTTTTATCTTTTTTTCCCGAATAAAACCGCAATCACATCTTACAATAAAAAGCGAGATATCGAGGAGTGAGTATTAACCTGTTGCGATGTTGTTCGGATCAAAGAGTTGTTTTTATTTTTCGTTTAATAAAAAAGTAAAACCCATTACAAAAAGCCTATCTCAAGAACTACTCGTACGATTTGCCTGAAATAAATTCACAAGGTGTAATCGCACCTCAGAAACAATTATTTCAAATAAAAACACTTCTATAGTAATAGTCGGTTACCATATTATGTATTCGGTGGGGGCGGCGAATTATGAAAATATTTTTTTTTTTTTTTTATTTTATTTATTCTTGAAAAACTTATTCTAGTTATTAAATATTAACATTCGTTAAGCCCTTGAGGATTTGACTCGAATGTTACATTCCTCTCACTCACGTAATAAAAAACGTAAAGTATGTAACCACTTTACGTTTTTTATTACGTGAGTGATAAAACAAAATTATTTATTTATATTTATTATATTATATTATTTATTTATATTATTTATTTCAAATTTTGTAGGTACTTAAAAAACGAAGTTCGGAAACTAACTATGCCTTTTGTTGGTCTGGTCCAGACGTTTTTCAGCGTTCTTGGTTTGGTTGGTTATCTTGGGATCAATTACTTTATTATTAATTCATTATCTATATTAAGAAACATAAATAGAGATGAAGTTGTAACAACTTCATTTATTTACGAAACTCTAACTGAAAACTATTAACAAAGTTTGATCATAGCAACAGCGTTTCTAAAGTGAAATAATATTATGCTACTGCTTATTTCTATACTATGTCGTTGGCGCTGATGTCAATATTTTTAGTGAAAACCCCAAGCTACTCCTTACGTATATTGTTAACTGGAATATTACTATTCCTGGTGAGTATTTGCATGCGGAAGGCGCGTTGTCACTCGACCGCACTTCCTCACTCCAGTGTAGAGGTAGAAGCAATATTTTGGACATTACGCTGAACATTGTGCACTAGAGCCAATTGTTCCGTTAATTAGTTTCTGTACTAAAATGAAATTACTTGCCCGAGCTAGATGAGTAATTCAAATGATTGTTTCAATTCGATTCCTTTGGCTCTTTCGGTGCGTGCGCTCCACCTTAATAGATACAATGTGCGTTCAGATATTATCGATGAACGCTAATCGGAAGTGACGAAACTTGCGCCGGAAGCTAGTTGCAGGTAATGTCAATCTCTTGCAAACTTGCTTACCGAGTATTATGGATTCCGAACTAGCCAAGTTTGAGGCGTAATGAACTTGCGAGCGAGTTGCGACTAGAAAATAATGTAGTTTCGGAGTAGCTACATTGTGATCAGACTGTTGATGAGTTTTCCCTCTTGAGTGCGATGTTTTAACTTCCGATCCAATCTTTCAGTTAATATCGAAATATATAAAAAGGCGTTTCTGAATTTAACTGCAATTTTATGGTTTTGTACGGCAAGAGGAAAAAAGGTTCTCATAGGATCACTTTGCGTTGAATTGTGAGGAGAGCGTGAAGTTCGCAACGGCCGAAGTTCAAGTTACACGAGGTTGCCATCCCTTGAAGCTCTGAAGAAATATACCTAAGGGTTTAGTCGACGCAACTCCCGCCAGCAATAACAACCCTAATAAAATCAGTCCAGGTGACTGGGCCGATATTATTGGGGTTGTATTAAACTTTGAAAAACATAACATATTTCCAAGTTGAAATAATAAATAACGCTCGACAGACCTAGCCCCAAGCTCAGCAGAGGTTGTGTTCTGGGTACTAGATGACTGATATACATAATATAATATGTTAAATAGATATTATGTCTTTTATTATTTAGAGAAAACGAACAAAACACCCTGAAAAACAATCTGCTAAAAAGTTTGTTGTATGGAGGCGGGAATCGAACCCGCAAACTCCTGCGCTGCTGGCAGACCTTCGTCCACGGCACCACAGAGGTCGTCAGATAATTCAGTTAGTCAGACATGACAGTGGATGAAAGCATCGAACTACTCAATCATTTATAGCATTCTACATAATAGGTAAATAGATATCTTCTGTAAGTACCTAGGAGATTTAATAAAAGTTATTTTAAAAGGTTATTGTCCATGGAAGGTAATTAAAAATAGATCGGTACATACCTACCTGTGCACGTGTGTTGACACAGTTCATGATATAGAACCCGACGCAAGGCTTTTTTAGTAGCTTCAGTCACCAACTAGGTTAGGTTATTTATAAAAAAAAATAAGTCAGCAGGAATAGGATAGTAGAATATAAATACATTTGTATAATATTAATAACCTAATTCCGTGTACCTAGAGACTCGTTTAATACAATTCAGTTACAGTATTTATAAAATCTCTTTCATTTAGATTAAATATCGCAATAGCAAAGAATGGAATTTACAGGTAAAACTTTGAAGTTAAATAACGAAATAGGTATTTATGAGAACCTACGTAAAGCTACGCTAATATTTTTCAGGTAAAATTTAAACTTTTATTTCCCGTGGCTCTGACGAGTTTTGATTAAAATATCCTAAGTAAACTTACTTAGTACCGGAAAGAAAAAGGATCAGGAAAACTTTTTCGCACTAAAAAGAACTATTATGTACCACCATATATTATGTGAAGTAAGGACTCTGAGGACGAATCATTCTTTAATCGTAGTTTAAGTTTAGTAATTTCTTGATTTATTTCTTTGAATATGAATTGAGATTTTCGCTTCCTCACCTTTCTCCTTCAAGAAAGCAATAAATCAGGCCATTATGTCTGATTCCTTTGATCCGATAATGTAAGCAATGTACTTAGTTTTATTATTTTAATAAAACCATACCTACTGATTCATAAACACACTGTAGGTATAAGTGTCACTTATGGTACCTTACCTATCTAATACTTACTTTTTATATACCTACTTGTACCTACATACTTAATTTTTTTTCTATTTTATAAAACCATACCTTCTGTTTCATAAACATACTGTATACTGTGTCACTTTGGTACCTTACCTACCTAATACTCACTTTTTATAACTTTTGCCCTGTTTATATTCCATTTTACTCGTATGTGGGTAACGGTGTTGATTGCACTTAGAGAATAAGACTTAGAATAAGGATCTATTTAATTAGGCTAAGAGTGTAATTGTTTCTTGCCCCGAATAAATAAAATAAAAATAGTGGCCATACTTCAGGACTTTCAGGAGTCCAATTCAGCTAACATTCGTTTTACTATGACAATGGTATCGTCGCAGAATCCTTATTAGACGAAAGACACCCTCGAAAGTGCACGGAGAAATTGATAGAATGATTTCAACTATGCCACTAGTACGCGTTCCTCCATCTTGAGTTTCCATATCATCTAAGTTATAATATAAAATGAGTAGTTATATTGTGACGATGCATTTTCATATTAAAGCGATTAGTTTAGCAGAAAAGGCTTCCTAATGATAAGTCGATAGCATGCAGTAGGTACAGACACAAGCTTTTCGAGTGACATGAGCAAAGATAGCTGATAATAATAAAATCGGCTCAACGCAGAAAATAGTGCGAGTTTTTCTTAATGTTTTATAGATCAAATGCGGATGTGGGATCAAATTCGGATACTCTGATATATTCGTCTGATTTGTAAAAGTTAAAACAACTACTCTATAAACAACTGAAACCATGAGAAGCCTACAGATTTAAATAAAAAAAGCCAATATTCAATACTAGACAATATTCAATAGTAGCCGGGCTTGAGATAGGGCTGTTTTTGTGCATTATTTTAACTTAAACGATAGCTAATGGTTTAAAACCAGGGTTATCTTATTTTCACATTAAATAAATAATAATATACATATAGACGTCTTATTCCTATGTCCTACGAATCAGAGAAATGTAACAACCGACGCACCTGAATATTGATTCTCAGCAATTACACCGGCTCCGTAATCCGTCACGCGCCGCTTCCAGCGAGCGGGCAGATGGAATCTGTTCACGGAGATGAGATTTTTTACATCTCATAGAAACACTGGATGGGACACACCAATTATTGTTTAGAAATAATGAGGATACCAGTGATGACGTAGCAATCAAAGATACAAGCCAAGTTAATTAAAAGTGACAAATGGAAGGTAAAATCTGTTACTTCGTTACTGTGCTAAACCATGATGTGTTACGTTATGTTAAGCACAAACGGCGTTACATTATGACATGTGATCACATGTCATAATGTAACGCCGTGCCGTTTGTGCTACGTTAACAATCTGACCTACGAAGCCACGAACTACCGACATACGGCTTCGAGCGGTCTACGAAATGCTACGAACTACATACCTAGTGCCTTATGCATGACTTAGTATTATTATGAGAACAATGTTTTCTCTTGATTTGACGTGGCCAGATCTATAATCGAATGATCCTCGTGGTGTTGGTTATCAAGGTCTCAATTCAGCCGCTTACCTGTAAGATACCTGTAAGAACGGAGCCCATTTATTTCTGCCGCTCCCAGCTTCTATTTAGCAGTTTTTGTCGATTTCTCTCGCAAAAATAAATCTTGAATGTTGCTAAAAAATCTAGGAAGGTTTTGATGGAAACTCAGGAATCCTTTAAGATTTACGCTTTTGATAAAACAGAAAGGTTTTCGAAGAAAAATGTTTGTTATTCATAAGGGAAAACTTTTAATCAAACAATAGGTTATAAGCAAACAAAACTAGCCTTTATCTAGGCAACGTTATCCCTGAATTAATAAAATATGTATGACTTTGGCGTATTTTTCCAAACTACAGAAAATAATCCTGAAAACATGTACAAATAAAGGAGTCCAACTGAAGTACTGCTGCGTGTTATTGGAGTGAAATCGTGTTATTATTCTCTCGGGTACTCGTACATACGTTTCAAACGTTGTGTTTTCCAGTTTCCCAATAAAAAGGGCCTAAAATATCTACGTCGTCGGTTATTTATACCAGATGACTGAAAAGTTAAAAAAAAGGTTTACATATACAATATGTGTGAAAAAAAATATGTGTGGATTAGGTATGTTCCACCTGCTCTGCATCGGCACGCCTAAACTCAGCTCCTCATCTGATTTTGATGAATGAGGTGTCATTGCATAATTTATTATGATCACGGTAACATAAGCTACCTTTTTATACTGTAGGTACTGCGGCCGTAGGACAACAACGCACTCTACATTACGTGAAATTAACATTTATTTGCTTATATTTACGATGATATGATTAAAATAAATAAACAAAGCTTAAATATCGAATGAATGTGATTATTGACATTCATTCGATATTTTGGTATCCCTAACACAACACAACACAACACTTGCTCAAGAACACAGCTCAGCTAACATTATGGGTAGATGCTGGTTTGCTATACCTAGTAGATTACGCATCAATCAAGTGTGTATAGCAGTGTCTTACGTCACAGGCATCAATCATTGAGTCATGAGCGCAGCTCAGGATTCTAGAATAACTCACGAGCGCAGCGAGAGAGATAATCACGTCCAAGGCGAAGATAATATGCAAGAAGATAATACTCTTTTTTTCACACTTTATGCAACAAAATAGTAAGAGTTTGGTATCGTGTTTCGCGGCATTCGTTTTGTTATTCCGCCTTTTGAACAGCTGTTAATCTGAATTTCGAGGAATACCCTCTAGCTTAAAAGATCCACACACAAGATGTTCTAAATTCATTGGAGTAATGTTCATTCTACCCAAAGAATAATGTGTGAATTTGGACCTTAAACATATGTATGGAAATATTGACCAAGGAAAACCGCACTTAGAGATTATAGTGATCGATTTGTTTAAATTTGGTCAAACCTCCTTTTTCAGCCAATAAGGCTGTAAGCCCTTGCTTTCGGCTCCAGTCCCAGGATGTAACGTACGTTATTGGAGAATATAGCCTGAAATATATTTATTGAATGGCTAACAAATATGTATGTATGTATATGTATATGCTAAAGATGAGGCGTATGAAAACAGTTGTGTATGACAAATAATTATTTCCAGAACACCTAAGAATATCGACATTTTGTGACTGATTCGGAATTTGTCTTCAATTCAGATATTTTCCGTGTACTTGTATTATTTGTTCCCAATAAATACACGTTGGGTTCGGTTGGAGCGAGATTCAATTTCCGCGAGGGGGGGGGGGGGGTGAAGGGGGGGAACGAGCGACATATTTGTATTGCGCTTAGATTTAGAACATAGGACGAGAGGAATATGGAGGAGACATCGAACTTACACTGTTTCTAATGAAACTTGTTTGAAGATATTTTGTGTATTAATTTATCAAAGGAAGTGTGCAGGGAACAGGCATTGTGAAAATATTATGTTTGTACACACACATAAATTTATAGTAAGAGGCACTTTGCGACGTCACGTTACACTTGAGTATTTTGACTAATGTTGATATTATCAACCCTTCTATATTGTTAGGCCCCGTTTTATCTGACGTGAAATAATGTATGACGTGATATAACCCTCAGGGTATTGATACGAATCATATGACACCTTATTTGTACAGTAAGCGTCAGAGAAAAGGATACGCCCCTTAATAATGACATCGAGCCGTTTAAGATTTTTGTTCAATGACTAATAAGAAGTGGTGGCTAAGCAGTTCAGACATCTGCTCGGCATGCTGAAGGTCCTGGGTTCGGATCCTATGAATAACAACTTCACTTTTCGATGTTTTATTTTTGCTTTCAGCTTTTGTTAGTTTATTGGTGGTTATTGTAATATTTTCAAAAACAAATATTCAGAAGGTATTAAGAGAATTAGAACCTTTTCTCTGACGCTTACTGTACAACCGGATTAGTAGATTCAGAGCGACGTGGGAACAAAGGAATCGACTTTATTATTATGTACGTACATTATAGCTTGCCAACTTCATAACCCGCTCCCGTTGGTGGTCGGATAACAAGGAGGTTCTCAATGCTATTTTATACTTTGTGTTATTGACCGATATCTATAGATTTTTTAACAGATTGTTGTGACGAATTTTGTACATTCAGATATTGAAGCTACGTGTTCACCTGATAACCAGATTGAGGTTGTTCCCCGTGGAGCGATACAAATTTCTTCACATGATAAGGAAAGACGTCACTGATAATATTTATATTCTTTGTATCGGAATCGTAATCGACAATAACATAATTTATTTTCAATTCTGTTATATTGTACCTATTTTTGGTAGTTCACAAGGTTACTAGGTTTATTAAAAGGAGCCCAACAAGATATAGACAAATCAATATTTCTTGGATAGGTGTGTACTTGAAGGTAAGAGCTATAGGTACAGGGCTCTCGGTAAATTGGCGGCGGCGTTGTGATGGACATTAATATTTATAAACTTAAACGATCTGAACACATTATAATTATTTTAACGGGTATTTATAGCGCTTATTTATCTATTTCCCGACGTTTCAACAGGTTTATACTCTGGGATGACTGAAGTATTGGAGCTACCGCTACTGCGAAGCGAGTCTGTGTGCGCAGCTATTGCCGACTTGTTTATTCATTAACACTTTCAGCGACCATGCGTTTATTCTGCCCTATCCATTCCTATATCCTGCTGAGATAGGCGCGTTGACTCCAGGAATATGCAAGGGAATTACGTCAGTAGGTAAAGGCTTCGCAAAATAATATTCACACCGTATTTACAGCACTATATTTACAAGTGCAAGAATCCCATTGCTAAAGACGTCATCTTACATCTTATCTGGTAGTTAAATAAGCCGCAGTGGTTTAATTACGGTGCCGCGGGTATTTGGACATTTTACATTATTAATCATGTTTCTATCGTTATAGCGTACACTACACAGTACACAGGGTGGGAGTGTTTGCGCACTGCTCTTGGTGGAGTGGAGTTATGAGAGAGGGGTGGGAGCTTTTAGGTAACTATTTACATTGAAAAAACAAAACCGACCAAATCCGAGTCTATTCGCACACGGAGGCATCAATAGCATCTCGCGCGCCGAGAAATTTTATGATTTCGTATGTATATAAACACCTATTGTACTCGTATGTACCAATTACTTCAGAGACTAGAGGGTAGTAAATTTTGCGACTCTTTTCTATGTATTTCAAGCACTATGGAACTTGCAGTAAAAATTACCATTTGTTTGATAACGCACTTGACCTTGTAAGTGTCTTTTAAATGTAGAGGCGCTCGGAATATATTAGGCATCGTTTTAAATTTAAGTTTATGGCTGCTGATTGAAATTGGTTCAGCAGGATCGAGGTTTTGCTATAGTATAATCGAATCACCAAGGCTACGTCTAGCCTGGTCAAGTATATATTTTGTTTATTTGTAGAGGCAAACGAACAAAAATAAATTAGGGAACACTCGCAGAGTTGTTCCGGTCAGATCCCCCTTGTTCTGATCCACCTTTCATGATTATTATTAACAATTTCCAGACTGATCCACCTATTATTTTGTTCGTCCGAACGGATCCACCTAAATTTCGCTAAGAAAGTATGCATATTACAACAATCAAATATTTGACTAAGTTAAAATCAGTTCTAATAGTCCCTTGTATCAAAAATATAAATAATATTTATATTAAGAACTAGCAACACATTATAATCTTATAATCTCTACTATAGGTTTCATAAATATCTAAATAGGTTTAACAAAATAACTAAAATTTAAAACAAAAACTGTTGAACCAAGTATAACTCGGTTCAACGTTCAACTGATATTAGGAAATAAAATACAAAACTATAATTTTGAAAACTAACAATCAAAAATGGCGAAATATTTAAGAGCCAAAATAATTTATAGCTTTAGCTTTTCCAAGCAGTGACCAACTGTATTTTTTCCGGACAATAGTTGATTAGTTACATGTTCAAACCAATTATCTGTAACTATCGCTTCGGTTAGGCGTCGTTTAAAATTTGGTAACTCAAAATTATACTGTTTAATGTTAACTTTTTGTAAATCTATATCGTCTTTGAGAGCTTTTAAAAGTTGGAACAAATTTGGTCGCTTCGGCACAGTACTATTTAGTTTTTTGTGCCAAGATTCCACAGCATTGGTTGTGCGATGACGTTGATTATATGCACACCAAATGTCGACGAAACTTTCGTCATCTAGCCACTGCGTCACCATATAATCATTGAATTCTTGAATATCACACTACATACAGAGGAATGGTGGCGCATCAAAACTGCACCACCATTCCTCTGTACAATGTTTAGCGGCTCAGAGCTACTCTTAGAGGTCGACGGCTCACTATTATCTTCCGACATTCTAAAAGAGATTATTTTAATAAACATAAGGAAGAGGGAGAAGGATTATGAGAACTAAATTATAATGCTCTGCTTTAACTGCTGTAAAACAAATTGTAACTTTTAAATTATGAAAAAAAAAAAGTATTAAACATACTTTGGAAATATAGACAGCATCCAAGAAATCCTTTTAATAAGAAAAATGTTTACTAACTGTTCGATCTACGACGAAAGCATTCCGCTGGTACCTAACGCCAAACCTGTAGATGTTGTACCGCTCGATAGGAACGTGCTGGGGTGATAGTACTGAATTATAATAAATACATATACTTTCTTTAATATCCTAGACTCACCCCGTACGTTTTGCCAACGTTCCTTAGTCTTCTCCTGCACAGATTCCTGAACCGACTTCTTCTATCGTTTTTTCACGCATGACAGTTGAATTGGAAGAATGTCAGTTGAATTGAAAAAATGAACGAGGAGTTCTACCCTTGCTTTTCTCTTCAGCAGTCCACCGAAAAGGTTGCTATTCATATAGTTACGTTGGCAGTAATTTTACCCCACCCAATTCGAAAAGAGGATGTAAGTCTAGGCTTTATACACATACATACATACCTAATACAAAACCACAAGGGGGATCAGACCGGAATAAAAAATAATTTAAAATATGTGATCCCTCTTATGCGTCACAACAAGGGGTATCAGACCGGAACAACTCCACTCGCAGGTCTGACATATTGCTGTCTCTAAAAATGACGTTTGTCACCTATTTTATAAATATATGTAAAGATCTAAATAAGTCACCACTTAAAATAGCAATAGGCTAGCTAATTTCAAATAGTTTCAGCAGAATCGAGGCCCCCGACCGTGTAAGCCTAGTATTTGCTAGAGCTCGGGGAGGAGTGGGACAAACAACACTAGGGGTAGCACAGTGTAAACACCACTGTGTCCCGAATAATTGTCGCAATAGGTTTATTTAAGCGGCGGCTGCACCATCAATCTCCATCGACCGGACGTGGCCGATTGACAGCGAGCGCGCACAATGAATACAAATGAAGCTTGCCCTTAAATGCTTGGAGTTGGAACTAGCGGTGACCTTAGGAAAATGGGCGGAGGGTAATAGATAGACCTTTGAATCATGGAGGAATATCTACACGCTTCAAAACTTTCTTTTATTGTTATCTGAGACCCGTTTCTGTGCGGATGTATAAGTGGATGCGTGACAATGAATAGTGATGTTGACCAAATGGGGGTGAGTGAATTTGGGTGCTACTTGAAGTACACTAGTTTATCAGCTACATCCCTATCCGCGTAAGATAATTCCCAAAGTTTCTGTACTCAGTGCAGCATGCTCTCAAATCTCCCATACTACACAGTACAGAGACATTAGTTCAGTTGACAAGTTGGAAGCTATAGGCGGAAGCACAGCCGTCCCTCGCGCTCTCGACCACAATGCAGGCGAGCTGCGGGCGCTGCCAAGATTTGTCGCGGCATCGCGCCAGGCTGCGGCTTCGCTGGTTGCGTCTTTTACCACTGAAGAACAGCTTGTTTAGAATACTTGAAGTTGGGTTTAAGGCTGCGGTTCAATGTTGTCTTTTAGGGCTGCTTTTTAAGTTTTATCTAGCAAACTGTGCAAACGTCGGTTTTATACTACTGGTAGGCGTTTTATCAAACTAAGCTAACCTATATTTAAGGTAGCATTTTATTCTAGTGTGGTGGTAGACTAAACTTAATACTGTATCAACCAACCTTGCAAACAATGTTGATTGTTCTCGAGTGCTATATTGTTTGGAGGCAACCATGTTTTGTTCCAGCACGGTACCACAAAAGACGTTTGAGGTGAAGCCCAATAACTGAATGCATTGCACTGCATTGTCATACTGGTAACTGCAGATTAGCTGAAGTGTCATTTCTAAATGGTTATTACGCATAGTAACTGATGCTTTAATAGCACGGCGCGGGGCGGTACGAAGTTGGATTCAGAGAAAGGGCATAAAAGAAAAAAAAACAACATTATGCTGAGGTAGAACCTTTTTGGTTCATAAGCTATTGGTAGGATAATAATAACTTTAGGACTATTTTTTACTTATTTTAAGTTTTATTTTTTTGTACCTACTTAAGTTTTTTTCTTGAGAACCAAATAAATGATTTTTTTTCTTTCTATTCTTCTTAAAAGCTCAAATTAATTCATTTTATTTTATACAGGTGAATTAGGGAACCCTTAAAATACCCTGGCACACAATCGAGGCATAAATATTTAGTCACAAGTCACCTCAGCCAACCAGCTACAATTAGTCCGTGACTTGTCTGCGATTGGTACACGGAACTTTCATTAGCATCGTCTAAACGGATTCGTGCCATTTGTTTTTGTCACTTGTAAATTGCCTAACAGATTTATTGTGAGCGATTGCGGATTTTCATTGGTGTTGTTTGCCAAGGTTCTTTGAGAAACGGAGGGGATTTGTCAGATAGTCTAGGCCTATTGATTTTATCACTGTGACTGTTGAGTATAAGAGGATTATATGGAATATAAATTATCGTTTTTAGTTAGCTAACAGGAATATTTTATAAGCTATTAACAGATTAAGGAAAGGGCAAAAAAACATTTCTTCATGACAAGAAACAATGTATTCCACATTATAATGTACAATGTTTTCACTGAATATTTGTCAGACGCTTGCATATATCAATAGAAATATTGATATTGGATTCGGTTGGAATTGGAAATCTTCAGAATTTCGCCCCCGAGGGCGGGCGGGCTGCAACGTGTGCTAAACTAAACCTTTTCTAGGAAATCACAATTGCTTTTTTTATTTATTTTGAAATGCCTGCAAAGTTTCAGTGGAATCTATCCAGCTACCACTGAATAGTTTGGAACCAACACTCATGGAAACCACTGAGTCAATCGGATGTCACTGGAATGTTATCAATACTTTCGTGAAATTTTGTATTTCAACTACAACTGGTATTAACATAGAAAATAACTATTAAATAATACAAACAAATTTGAATAAGTGTTTACATATTGAATGGTTAAGGTAATAAAAAAATTTGGAGACAAACTCAACTGATCCATATCAATCGCAGTAGGTAAGTACCTAGTATTATTTTAAAAACATTATTTCAGCAGTTTCTCTGTGTTTGCCTGATTATATTATGTTTTATTGTAAATTTAGTTATGGTATTTGTAGAAGTGTACCTACTAACTTTGAATAATTTGCATTGTCAAAATGTAAATGTAAATGTATTGAATGACATATTTAAAAACAACGTTTCACTATGAAATAATAGCAAATAGAAACGCGTGCGCAGCCGCGGGTTCAAGCTAGTGAGTCCCGAGTAATTTTTTCGTAATCGATTATTGTACCTATATGTATTACAAAATGTACATAAGTAAACAGACTTAATTGATTAAAGACAAAGACTGTCTCCTCTCTTCTATCTTGGCAATACATGTTGCCATTTGTATGTTATGTCATGATCAGTTTATCTATCAATTTTTGTTTCTCTTAAACATACGAAGTTTGAAGTTATCAGAGATATGACGTCACGTCTTGCATCCACGAGTCTGCAAGGGGTGGGGGAGGGGGGGGGGTTATCCTTATGAAATTCAATGAGCATTTTGTTCCTCTCGGTAGCTACTGCATGTGTGACAGCCAGAGTAGTGTTTGTAATTCATGGCCTGGTCGCAAGGTCGGAGAGGTAGCGAGTTGTAATGCGGACAACTTCAAATCTGTAGAATCTGAAATGAATGCATTCATTAGATTAATACTAGATTAGGCCGAATAAGGCCTCGGGTAAGAATAATATTGTCTAAGTCTTTGTTCTTGTCAAATGAGGTAGCGAGTTGTAATGCGGACAACTTCAAATCTGTAGAATCTAGTATTAATCTAATGAATGCATTCATTATTTAATCAAGCAGCCTACATTCGCCTCATCGAGGTTAGCAATGTCGGTGGAATATTCCACGCTCAGCCTGTCCCATGGACACAATCCTGGCAGTAATCCGAGTGCTCCCGGAGTTGGGCGCCGCTCGCAGACACTTCTGCCCGACTTTACATGTCTTAGTGTCCGGAGACACGTTGAGGCTGCATACTCTATGTCTATGGTATCCTTGTTTGAGTGCTGGTTGTGTCACCACTTAAGTTTTTACTCGGTTAAGCCTTACTCCCTTTGTGCGTGTCGGGATCTTTGTTCTCTTGGGTCAAAGGAAACACGGTTATGATGAAGATTGTAGCTAATGTAAAAAAACAACTTTCTTTGTATTATTAGATCATAAAAATAAAAACCCATAAAGAAAATATTTATGTAAGCGAGACTATAAACCAAATAAGACTTTAAAAGCCAACTCAAGACTTCCGGATTACGAAGCGTTTTAAAATGAAATTGTTTGAGTTTTCTCAGTCACATCATCTCGCCGCAGTATTTCATTGAAATAAGAATAAAAAGCGCTGCAGCCGACGCACGCGAGCGCTGACAGCGCAAATACCGCTGACTTTACAATCTACTTGGAAATACATTCTTGGTTATTGTCGGGAGCGAAACTGCTTTTATGGCTGAAATGATACGAGTATCTCGGATTGCCTTTAAGTTGTTCCGAGTTGTACGATTCCGTTTTATATAGCTGAGTTTAGAGAGCTTTTTAAAGAATCCGTGGCCGTTTCCAGATAGGTTTACTCTAAATTCACTTGTATTGGAACTTATCTTTGTGTTTCTGTTTTTCCATAAAACTGCCCGTTTTTTTTAGACCTTTTTTTTTAGAACTTTAGAAAAGTTCAAATAATTTTAACAACTCCACCGATGGATGTCGTGAGCTGAGACAGTAAATGTAATTTAAAAAAAAAAAAGGGTAAAACCTTTACCAATAAAGAAAATTAGATTAAAATAACCAAATAAGAATTATTATTTACAAATGTATTATGTACAAATGGAACTATTGAGCTACCTGCAGACTGTTGTAAACAAAGTACAGGTAGCTCAACTGATCCATATCAATATCAATCGGCAGTGTCCCCAAGATGTATGTGGTGTGTTGTATATTGTGTTTATTTTAATTCTATATAAAAATGGTATCTTATTACTTGTTTTGCTGTTATCTATATCTATACTAATATTATAAAGAGGAAAGATTTGATTGTTTGTTTGTTTGTATGTTTGTTTGTTTGTTTGTTTGAATTGAATAGGCTCCGAAACTACTGGACCGAGTTAAAAAATTCTTTCACCATTAGAATCCTTAATTTTCCGTGATGAACATATTAGGATATATAATATTTTCAAAAAAGTTAGGGATCCGCATGAAAAATTCAATAATTGAACCGTGGGCTGTATATTCAACCTCTTTTTCTATTATGGCGCGTCAGAATAGAAAAAGAGGTTGTATAGCGCACGGTGCTTGCTTTTTCTCTACGGCCAGTGTCAGTTTTGGAATGTCGATTCAATGTCAAAAACCCAATGCTGTTAAAAAAAGTAAAGATCCGTGTGAAAACTGTGAAACCCATCGTTTTAGTGTGTATAATTTCTGAAATTTTTGTTTAATACCCGTGCGAAGCCGGGCCGGGCCGCTAGTATTATATAAATATTTAATTTACAGTATTTATTTATATAAACGTTTGATTTTATTACAGTAGAAATTATTTACTTATAAGCATTTCTGTTAATTTGATTCTGTGTTAAGTTTATGACACTATTTATGGTTATAAAAGGTATAATAATGTAGATAATTTATAAAAAAGCTTTATCTCTATTGTAGGTTTAACTTGGCACGACATAACCGTTGAATATTTCAAATTTTATGTAATAAATATGTAACTTGTATGATAAATGATGTACCTACTTACTTACAAAACAATAAATAGTTTTACAAACATTAATCAACTGGTTTTATTTGTCAACTGTACTTTTCCCTTCGTAGGTATATTTTGTAATGTGGGGCGAATTCAGAAATATGTTTGACATGGCGAAAGCAGTTTGTTTGGAATGTAGGGCGAACGTGGAATAAGTCAACTTATCTTATCCGAGTAACTGTTTTTTGCACCCTTCTGTGTATTTTCAATACCTCAGCTGCTATCATCAAAGGAGGAATGGTGATTTGGGGTTTGCTATAATTATTATAGCAAACCCGGAAGGTGGGTGTGGGAGGGGGGGGGGGGGGGTAGTGCCATTTCAGTGTATGAATATTGTAGACAGCCGACAGTGTTGTCAACATGTCGGCGGCTGCCACTACATAGTGAGCACTGAGCTAAGACGACATGTCTAAGATACTAATATTATAAAGAGGAAAGATTCGATTGTTTGTATGTATGTTTGTTTGAATTGAATAGGCTCCGAAACTACTGGACCGATTTGAAAAATTCTTTCACTATTAGAAGCCTAACATTTCCGTGATGAACATAGGTTAAATAATATTTTAAAAACATTTAGGGATGATCCGCATGAAAAATTCAATAATTAAACTGTGCGTTTACATTCACCTTCTTTTTTTGTGCGCTGCTTGCTTTTTCTCTGCGGTCATAGTCAGTCATAATGTCAATGGACTGTCGAGTCAATGTCAAAAACCCCAATGCTGCTAAAATAGTTAGGGATCATTATGAATACTGTGAAACATAACGGGTTAGTGTGTATAATTTCTGAAGTTTGTTTAATACCCATGCGAAGCTGGGGCCGACCACTAGTTTTATATAAAACAGAGGAGGCGTGGACTGGAGCGCAACTCGTCAGTGTGACACAGAATTAAATTTAAACTAGAAAACATCGCCAAGTCCGTGGTCTGATGAACAACCGGACGAATGACGTCGTAGTAACGTCTTTTAGTATTATGTAATCCATCAATCGTTTCATTGGTATTTGATTGTAATTGTATGTAATTAATATATAATAGTATCGGCCCGCCGCCGCCTGCCTGGGCTTCGCTCGCGTTGTTTCTATCTATGGTAACATTTAAACTTTAGATGTTATTGCTGTCACATGGGGACAGTTATGTGATGGTTTGATTTCAGGCTTAAAGCTACATACATGAATAATTTCAGTAGTTTTGTCGTGAAGAAGTTGCCATATATCCCTCTAAACATACAATCGCATTTATTGTGATATTGTAGTTTCTTGAAGTATGGCCATATTTGTTGACAAATGATTTGTCTTAAAATTTAACAGAATAAACAAACAACAACATAAATAAATGGCTAGTATTCAAAAATAATTCAGTGGAGCGATATGGGTTATACTGATTTGTGCATAATATTTTTACCAAAAAAATGTGTTTGAGCTTATAGGCCACTCAGAAAGTATAGCGAATAAAAGTTTTTATTTATGACAGACCAGTTATAATATTTTGATAATATGATTATATAAAAATAAAATAGATACATTCTACATCTTTAAAAAAATTCTCGTTATCTTTTTTAATAAGCTTGTTTAAATTATGATGTCTCATTGAGAAATGGATCTCCGCAAGTTACATTTACGCGCTATGATTTTTTACGATTTCAAGTATCGCCTGAAACCCGCCGAGTCGTACGATAGACTTCAAATGGCATTCGTGGCTGAAGGCCCTTCCCTAGCAACCGTGGTAATAAAGAGTTGGTATAAAGAATTCAAGCGCGGTCGACTAACTTTGGGAAAGGAAGAAAGAAGTGCTCGCCATTTGACGGCTGTTACGAAAGAACACGAGCTAGCAGTGAAAAAATGTATTCAAGGCGATTAGGCGAGTAGTTACGTATCACGATAGTTTTCGAATGATTCAAGACAAAATCAACAGTGCCTGGTCCGACTGAACTAAGTCCATGGACTTACTAGGTACATGGAAATTGGACCCCAATTGGTTATTTAAGAAAAATAAGAACGCTCGACTCAGCACTTCGTCAGTGAAACATTTATTTGTGTTATTAACTTACCTTTGGAGGATAGTACCCATCTGTCTATTTGTACTTACACCCTATGGTACTTACACCCTATGGTACTTACACCAAGATTTTCTCCTTCGATCTACCGAGCGTACCAAGTCTACCCGATCACAAGTTAATCATAGAGGTAAAAGACGATGATATTGCAGCATGGGCACAGCGTCACTCAATAAATTTCTATATTTTGAAGCCTGAAATAAATCTATGCAAGAGTTGACATGACAAGCATAAAATGAATAAGTGTAATTTCAGTGCTTTCATTTTATACTTGTCGAATGTTTACGTCTCATTATGTTAGTATCAACTGACATTCTATGCCTTTTTCTTTTATGAAGTCAATGCTTTTCGAAAACGTACCTATATCGAGAGCATATGTGCACAACTCAAACTAGGGCCTAAGGTAACGAGTCCCTGCTTTATCAATACGGTCTAGAAACTAAGCGGTATGCGTAGGTATATCAAAAAGAATCAACGACTCCCAAAGTGAAGGGATTTAAAATATAGGTGAAGATTTAGATTGAGAGCTTTTTCAATTTGAATGACTATCAATACCTTGAAAAAGAAGGATCAATGTCTAATGGTTAGATACAAAATGCTTGATAAAAAATGTCTTTGTTGTGAGCAACCAAGTGAACAAACACAGGGCTCCCGGTCCCCCGGAATGCCGCGACCTAATTGGGGGGGTTGCGAATTTCCGTGGTCTCCATGACGCCAAGCCTCTTCGCGGTGTCATCTGCGCCTGCAGGCGGCCCGCGAACCCCAGCAACGCGTACCTACTGAACGCCATGCATTCAGTACGTAGCGCACGAAACGGAAAGAAAAGAAATTGAAAGAATACGAAAGAATCCTAAATAAACTCATGCTCCGCAGGCTATGCTCCTCACAGCTTTGACCTAGCATCATGGGACTTCTTTTTATTTCACGAAAATAAAAAATCTGTTCCCGGCGATACAATTTTCATCGCTGTCAACGTTCGAGCAGGTTGTACAAAAGATGTCTACGGTGAACTGGAAAGTGTTTCGGTAACTGGTTCAGATGCAGTGTCTAAGTGCTTTGTAAGTCAAAGATATAACTGATAGTGGAATCTGAAATATGAAATTTTTAACTTTGTTTAGAGGCTGGTGCAGAGATAATGAGAAGTCTTTATAGAAATACTGCATTATAGAACAATTTTTTTTCGCAAAACTATCTGAGTGTCCTACGTCCAGCGAGTAATTACCTACATTTAAAACAATGGCAACAGTTGCGAACCTATATCCATTGATGACATCGTTCCAAATTACCAATAGTGACCAATTGAAGCGGGGACAGCTGGGAAAAAGCCCGCGAATGCAATCGCATGTTGTACAATAAGCTCGCGGAATTACAAGCGAATTTAATATAAAACTATGCGCCATAACTCTTGCACACATGTGACGGAAACTTTTCCAACTGACTTTATTTTTTAAAGCGAAATACGAGCTCCAACTTTGAGAGCTAGAGCTGGCAACTCCTAAAAAAAGAAACAAAGATTGCGAGTTCGGGAAATTATTTATGTGTTAATTAAAATGGCGAGTTTAGGAATGTTAGATTGCTTTTTTAAATGGTCATTTACAGTTGCCGAGGGGAAATTTTATTCATTATTGTTTCTGTTTACATAAGACTTACCTACGTTGTTACGTGTTTCGTTCGAATAAATGTAAATGTTTACTTTCACAATAGTCTGATTAATATTATACTCAACAAATAAAACTTTTTCCCGAGGCTGGATTTCACACTGTCATAAATAGGTATCGTTTATGTCATTCTAGCCCTAGAATTAAATTAATGATTTCCTAAAGTAGAATCCTTAAATAGCCTTGGCGTGAGCGAACACTTATTCATGGTCTGTAAGACAGGTCTGTAGAACTTTAAAATCTAGCCCTAACATGATGTATGTTAGGGCATGTATGTTTACATGACATATGAAGCAAAATATGAATATCCCACGAGTAAATTATTAATGCAATCAGGCCTAAATTGGTTAAGTAATCCTAGAGAATCCTTAATTAAATATTGACAGTTTGTAGTTAACGAGTAAACTTTTTAACCCTATTAAGGATCTGTAATTTATCACTTTAAGCGGGGGCGGGGCGGGGGTGGGGGCGGTAGGTATCTGGAGAAATTTCGATCCCGGGAAGCAAACCCGTGACCTCCAGGTGCCATTTGCAACTGCCAAAGGCTAAGATAATTAAGACGGGAAGTTAATTTTCCTGGTTCAGGCTATTTACCTGCTACAAGGAAATGTTTTTAAACTTTCAAAAGAATAATAATTAATTAAAACTGTGCTTCGAAACAAAATTATACATTTCAGAGCGGTGTTTTTGGCTGTGGTTTTGTTTGCCTTTCAAATATGTAGCAGTTTGAATAATATAATTAACTAGTTTCTACCCGCAGCTTTGAACGCGTGGTTTCCATGGGTATGTTTAGACACATAAAGGTTATTGATGGTTATTTCCCATGGGACTTGATTAATGTGATTTTAACCCTATGGGACAAATGCTTTTTAGGTTTTCGAGATCGGCTTCTAAACTCTTAAGGAATCTCAGAAAAACTAAAGAAAAAAAAAAATGACAGTACAAATTTTAAGAGACTACAATGAAGAAAGTGGTTTCGAATCAAATATATTTCTTTGTTTGTGCATCTCTAAAAAAAAAAAAACTGTTATGCTTTTCGAAATAAAGTCGAATAATTTTATATTTCTCCGTATCCCTACAATGTTTCGGAACCCTCGGCGCGCGAGTAACACTTGCACTTGACGGATCTTGTTTTTATATGTACATACATATAAAAACAAGATCCGGCAGCAGGTAACTAAATCTACTCTTAGAAGTACATACTTCTAAGAGTAGATTTAGTTACCTGCTATGATATCGGCTATGTCAAGCTGTGTTATGCTCAGTGGAAATCAGTTCGGCTATTTCAGAGATACATAGCTTTAAAACACAGACAGACGGGCTAGGTCAAATAATGTTCGTTGATCGCTGAATGTTTGCAGAAAGCTTTTATCTTTTAAAAATTGTGATGTGCTTCTTCATTTCAACCGTAGTATAAGTGACAAGAGGAGTCGCGCGCGTGAGTTATACCAGCTGTTTGTCAATGTCCTTCTCGCTGCCGGCTCTGGAATAATTTCAAGAGGGAATATTTTGGGATTGTTTTTTAAACATGTAAATAGTTACTAAATATAAAAAAATAATAAAGCTGGAAAATCCACACAGCATCATCTAGTGTCAAGCTAAGCAGAAGTCTTGCTATGGGTAACAACTAGATGAATGGTTTACATAGGTATAGGGTAGCGGACGCGGCGTCAGAATCGAACCCTCCAACTTACCGCGTTGTGTGTACTTTTAACAACTCACCCGCGATCATCAATCTGCCTGAAAAGAGTAGTGGTCAAGCAAACCCCTTTTATTTGTGGGAGAGTGATGTGTTTGGGGGAGGAACGCTCGTTAGTGTACGTTAATATGCCGAGGAAAGAGGAACTAACAGTAGCCTTTGTCTCAGGTCATAGTTAGATCCAGGGTCAAGGTTAAGGATAATCAAGTTGAGTATATTTTTTTAAATCCATTGTAAGCAGTTCTTATTTCGGAAATTAATCAAAGCAACATTTTTGCTTTAACATAATTTTAACTTATTTTAAAGTACCATATAGCCTTCGGAAACCTGTAAGGCATATAACTTTGATCCTATTCAGTGTGTAGCTAATAATCATAAAATCTTAACCTGCGTTTATCCAGTTTTATTGCCAACGCGTCGATACAGCCGTGTGTCGCCATGACATGCACTAAACGTGAATTCCCTCCCGATGCCAGAAACGCTCGCAATCTCCCGAACGAGATCCATTGTACCACATTCTATTCTGTGCGAATTGCACAATTCTCTGCGATATTCCAATACGAGATGCGCGACTCCTTTCTGTACGACTTGATGCCAACATCAACGCAACCTGTACCGTCTACCATTGGACTATTTTAATTTTGGTGTCAAGATTTGGATTCAATTCCATTTTGGAGTCACGGTTTCCAAAATTAACCCACATTGTTTGAACAAACGTAAAGCTTCGTAGTGTGATAACAAGGTATCCTCCGAATCAGTACAAATGCCCACAGCACAAGCCTCAAGGTTTGCCGATAACCACCACGCTTGACAAACTTCTGAGTGCAGGTAGAGGTGTTGAAAACTCAGAGAAGGAAGGTGCCCTTCCTTTGGTAGGTTCCCTTTGATTAGAGAGTTCTTACGACATCGAGAGTTGGATCGAACGGTGAGTACGAGTTGTAGGGTTCGGTTCCTTTGAACTTTTTTACGAAAATTAAGGTTGTCGAGGCTTCGAACCACGCCGCAGCGACACAACACAAAAATGTGAATTTAAATATGGGCTTAAATTCGTAACATTTTAACACATTTTACAGAGACGGAACAATATAACAGACAGCGCGGTGACACACTTGAAGCTTGCGGTAAGCAATTATGTCGCTGTAAAATGTATTTAAAGATGACAAGTTTAAGCCCATATTTGAATGTTTTTTGCTGTGAGACAGGGGGTGCGTGTAGCTGAATGTAGGTGCTAAGTTCTTTAGAAGAGACTAAGAAATCAAATCAGTAGATCGCGATTAAGTGACGGTGACCCAATGATCACACTAATATTTTTAAATAAAAATTGCCTCACTTACTTTTATGATTCGATTCTATGTCCAAATTCGAAAAGCCTTTGCTAATGTAGGGAATTTTAATTTACTTGTAAATTGGAATGGTGCTGGAACAGCGGGTTCGGAATCAAATCAACTGACGAGCCACGTCTGGGACCGCGGGGCTGCTCTCTCCCTGCGAGCAAGTGCACATACTGGACACCAGGAAATGCGAAGGAAATATTATTTGCATTCCATAAATGGAGTGGAAAAATTAACTGCTGTAGAGTAGAATATTACAGGCATCTTTGAAAACGGACAATAAGTTACTAAAAATCACAAAAAAATTTCATCAAGTGCCATAAAAATTCATTTAAATGTTACATTTTGAAACGTTGCAAGTAGTTTGACGATTAACCTAGACGCAGTGGACACTATATTGGTCATGGCGTCAGTTGGCTATAATATGAACATAGTAAAAACGTTTAAGGGCTTCGTACAGGCTGTGCGCAATATCATAAGAATACTACATTCGTTTGCGAGTCCTTCATAAACATTGCGCGCCTTCAGCGCCTTTGCGTTAGCACCATTATTGTAACAAATGTAAGAGAGTATCAATAACCACGCTGTGTCCGACTGATCTAAGTCCAGGTACTCAAGTCCAGGACACAAATCGTCACCAAACAAAACAAATATCATAATCGTGATTTAAAATAAAAAGAAAACTCGGGAAAACATGTCACGAGTAGAAAAGTTGTTCCTTATATAGCATGGGAAATAAATTTGTAGTGTTTGTTTTAGTGTTTGCCTTCCAATGGTCGTGCTATATGTGTGAAGCATTCAAGGTAGGTATGGTATGGTAGTTACACCGAGTTTTCCCTTGCGATCTACAAGCGTACCAAGGCTACCCGAAACATGTAAATCTTAGAGGTGAAACACGCTGCTCTTCAGCATAGCATAGCATAGTGTCACTCAATTCTCTGTATTTTGAACTCAAAAGTGAATCCAACAAAGCATAATTGCATAATTTTCCTGGTTTAAAGAAATTCATTCGCAAAAAAACTCATAATGTTACTTACGTGAGATAAAGTTATTCTAAAGTAGATATAAATAAACTACATATGTAGGTAGTTTATTTTCATTAGTAGGTATTACATATACATAGTACCTACTATATTCAGGTATTTTGTTTTAAATGCATTCAATGAGTTTACATTTTTTTATATGAGAGGGTAATTTTTTGTAGTACTGTACCTTCGAACGTAAACGTCTTTTCTTCGTAGTTTTTAGTAAGGCTTGGGTAGAACTATAAAACTGCCTCTACAAGTGTTTCGGTTGGTTATTTTGCGCTGTTTGGCAAAGGCTAGGTTAGGTGATACAGGTTTTACGGACAAGAATGCAAGTGTACTATAAATATTTATTTTTCATTAAGTTTGATAATCATTAGGTTTCTTCTTAAATTTGGGTTGTTGGAGTTTAATATTGATATCGAAATAGTAACTATAAAAGGTAACTTCTCTCCACCTACTCAATCATCTAAAACGTACAAAAGCTTATCCGCTTATTACGCCTTAAGTAGGTACTAGTATTAGGTTGACTCTCTTTGTGTACTCAGCCGTTCGAGCTCATGACACGGCGGCTACTATTTCATGGTGGTAAAAAGAGATTTAAAACCTAAAAACATTGAAAGCAATTTGAAAATTATACTTTGCTATGTAATTTTTATTGACTGTTTTTTCCGAAGTTATTTTAATAATTTGGATTAAGTTTTTTCTCATAAATGCCCTTTCTTTTTCAGTACCGGAGAATATTGATTGTCTTAATGTAAATATTTGTTACAGATTTTAAATATTTAATTTGAATTGCTGGTTTCTTTTTTTTCTTTCCATTATATTTAAGTAGTACCTATGCTTTAGGTGTCCTGTCGTATTTGCCCAGAGTTTATTTACTGTCCAGTGGTGTAAGTGCTCCAGGCGTTGGCAAAAGGAATTATTCAATTTCCGAGGTGCGCACCAAGAGCTATCCATCCAGGTAGGTTAATTAGTTTTCAAATGGAGCTAACTTAAGGCCACAAGTAAAGTACGTACTCGCTTAGGCTTTTTTAAATACTTCGTTGCTTTAGGAGTAGCTATATAAAAATAGGTGTATTATTCCCATCAAGCTCACTTTCGCAGCGGGCGAAGGTCAACGAATTGTACAGCAATATTATGCCATAATTTTCCCCATTTCATTTATACTGGCGTTTCTGAAGGTACACCTCAATTATCGTACAATAACTAAGTTACGAGAAAACAACAAAACCTCTAATATTATAATTAAATATTTTGTTCAGTTTTCCATGAATTGAAAATAATAGCAAACTCATCGGCATACAGACACAACGGACTCAAGCAAAAACTTTATCGTATGACAATGTGTTGTCCGAGCTACCGACATAGTGGATGGCATGACATCCATCATGTCATCAGCAACCTTTTTGCGAGGCCTCTGGGACATCATTATCCTCTATTATTTACCCGACTACTACCTTTATCTACCATCAACCCTAATGTAAAACACACTGCCAATCGCTACCGAATTTCCAACCTTGATAGTTTCACTATAGAAACGTTTTCCGATCGGTACAAATGAAGTTTATACTCCCACATCGGTCACGTTCGCGCGTTTTGTGGAAGAAAACTCTATTTTTGAGAATAAAAAGAATTAGTAGAAGGTTTCCTGGATACGTGAGTGAGGATATGAAAGGGTCGGATTGATTCGGAATGGAGGCGTTCCGACGTGACGTTCCGAATCTACGAAATCTACGAGCTGTGTCGAAAGGTCGTTAGTCTTTTTTGCGGGAATTTGGCATAATTTACGAGTAATGTATGTTTTTTACAGTTTATGCGATTTTCTGTTAAGTATTTTCTGATCTTACACATTTGAAAGGAAGGTAAATTGATTGGCTGAGATGGAGGATAAATAACGTAAGTTTACTCTATTTAATTAAGTTGGAAATTCGGTAGCGATTGGCAGTGAGTTTTACATTAGGGTTGATGGTAGAGAAAGGTAGTAGTCGGGTAAATCCGACTTAGAAAAGAAACAGTTTCCAATTCAACTGTATTTAGGTACATATTATAAATAGACTAAAACTGAAACTTAGTCTAATAGAAAAGTTACCGTAGAAAATTATTGATACAGATTTTTTGTAAAGCTTTCCCGATTTCAACAAAAGCAACTTTACTCGTCTATGTTATTTCCGGAACATCGAAACGTGTTCTAAGCAAAAACGCGCAAACTTTCCAACTCAAATAGCGAGAATTCAGAACAAACAGCGCTTGTGTTTTTGTTTCCACTTAGTTCGTATGCTCACTTGTTCACCCTGTACCTACCTACAGCTGTGTACCTACTATTTGAAGTAGGTTTAGGGTGGTAAACGTCTGCTATATATTTGTTTCTGTCAGAGATCATGTATTTATAGAAAAATGTACTTGATAAAATTGAATTTAATTATTTTTTTTTGAATTTTTTCTAGCTTAAGAGTATTGGTAGGTATCCTACTGTACCTACATACTGTGTAAATTCATTTTAAGCCTGCAAAAAAGAACTTTTATAACAACTTTAGCTTTAAACAATACTTACAGTTAGTTAGGCCGAGGATTATCAGAGATTATAACTTGGTCGGTTACTAAAACGAATAAAGCAGAATTTACTTTTAGAACTTCTACTACATTCATACGCACATTCTGATTCTAAATTTTATTGAAAGGTAATGGACACGTATTTAAATAATATTAATTACCTATGTTTACCTGCAGACAAACAAAAAAAAAATATAGCTATGACTTTGAGGAAGCGAAAACCTGGTGCTGTACTGAGTTTAACAGACGACACGAGTCAAGAAGACAGTTCGGGGGGTCAGTTATGTCCAGATGTAGCTGGACTCACTCGGGCCCTAGTATACTATGTTCACAGTTTCTGATAGCACGTCTAACTCTTACATGACTATTGTCTTAACATGTCCAGCGCGCTGGGCATGTTAAGGTATAATAACCCCCAAATGATACATAATTCCTTCTACATATGTTGCTCATTAGGGGAGGTCAGCCAATGTCTAGCAGTGGACTATTATTATATTATATATATATATATAGGCTGATGTTTTGTTGTTACTTTAACAGATAAATCCAAATTCATTTAGTTTTTCATTAGGTGATTCTGTTTGTTATTTTGACTGTTACTGTTTCAACTTTTACTTGCGGCTGAACAGATCTGCATAAAACTACGCAGGGCAACAGCGGACGGTAGGTATTCCGGATATGGACAAGGCTACTTTTATTCTCGAAAAAAGGCGTTTGATGCCGCGGGAAGAAGCTAGCTCCAATATACTGATTGTTTAATTTTATCAACGCAGGAATTAGCGAATGTTGCGATACGGCCAGCTGGGTCTGTGCCAGGTCCAAGTCAATTAGCTTTCAACTTTATATCCTCCCATTTAAATTTAATATCGAGTGTGTAATCACCTGATATAGAGCTGATCGAGAGCTGATCGTTTTTTGCAACCTTTCCCGGTAGGACGATAATGTTGTTGTAAATATAAGACAAGCAAGTTACTTTAAGCCGTTTGAGAATAAACATAAGTATAAATAGTGCTGCATAATGCAAGGTAGCGTTGTGGCAAGTTTCAAGTTAAGAGCGTGTATGGCTACTAGACACTATATAACTATCGAGTATAGGTACCTAACTGACAAACAACATATATTTTGGCGCAGACTAAGAAGACGCAATACTTTAATTTCCGCGCTCAACGAAAATTAAGAAAATTATAAACAGAATTGCGTTTATTTTTCTAACCCCAAAAAATAAGCATATATGTATACGAAATAAGCTTTAACAAAGCAATGAACTCTAACTCATGAAATCACTTTATTTCAACTAAGACGAAAATTATTTACGCGAGCTCCCTTGGAGCCTAGGTCCGTTGGGTACCGAGGCTCTCCGGGGTTTCAAAAATTATCTGAGCGTCTGGTGGAAGCAACGTGTGACCCAAGAGCTCGTTATTATCTGGCGCAGCATTACCAAACATGTAACCAGCGTCTTGGCGATGTTTTCGACTGGTATTGATGTATATCAGTTGAGCTACCTGTAGTCTGTTTGCAACAGGATGCATTTTGGTTCTTTGTTACTACTAGTCTTCTAATTTGGTTATTTAATTTTCTTTCTTAGAACTAATAAGAATTTACGCTTTTACCCTATACACAACCGTTGCCTTAAAATCTAAACCGTCATTCGTCAGAAGGAAAGGTATCGAGAATATGTCATAATATATACAGAGTTAAAGGTAGATGCGTAAATGAAAGGGGTTGCGTTGTAGGTATTACGTTTTAGCAAAATTCATAAAACCAAAGTTGTTCATCTTGATCATGTATCCAAGTCGCCTTTAAGAGGTTTTTGATCATCTAACTATGACCCTGCATATTATATATTAAATCGAATGGTGTTCGTTAGTTGCGCTCAAACTTAAAAACAGATTAACCGATTTGAATAACAAGATATTAGGATTAGCCCGTCGGCTTCGCCGGATGTTCGCCAATCGGATCCTGTTGAGATTTGAATAGGGTAAGTATTGAAGAGGGATTATTTTGGTTTGTGTTCGATATAATTTGGATAAGCTTGCATAGTTATCTCAAAATGTTGGATACCTAACTCGATAGACTAGCTCTTATCTTCTTAGCACTCCCCTCCTTCCCCTCCGCTTTTCATCGTGATCTCGAACACGTCCACCGGTAAATATAGGCACAGTATACATATGGACACTGTGATATAGACCTCCTCCAAACGACGCCACGACTAGCCCTTGCTACAATGACGTCGTGGTCGGTCCATCAATGGCAGGCCTTCCACAGTCCGTTGTGCATTGCACCGCGGCTGACACTCGAAAATGTTTATGTTTACTCCCAGCGCTTACAGATGCCGCGAGTTATACGGCCTGCCCATCGCGACTTCAGCCTTCTAATTCTGAGAGGTATGCCGTTCGCTTTGTTTCCTCTACGGATTTCCGTATTTCGAATTCTATCGCGTAGAGCAACTTTAAGGTATAGTATTATGTGTTAGTTTGTGTTTGTTTAGTAACCTAGACTAACCTACAGGCTACCCGGAGTTATAAATCTATACTTAGTCCGAAATATATCGTTTTATAATTTATCAGACTTATCTTAGTTACTGCCAAGTCGTCAGTCTTGTCACGTCAATAAATAATAACAGCCCGTTATTGCTATCGATCGTTAAACTATTCATTATAGCGTACAACAATGTGTTATAATTTCGGTGCTTTTCATATTTGTACAAATATAATTGGTCCGAGGTCGTCAAAGTCATAGCGCAGGCTGGCATTGACAAATGATTGTCTACGTGATGTAGAAAAACCAAAATGTAGGTGCCTATGGAGGTGAAGTTGTCGGTATTTTACTTACGTTATTTTACGTCTTGCTGCTTCTTGCATATCTTTACGCATTTGTAACTAGTAAGTGACAAGCTTTCGCGCGAGCACTGATAGATATTATAAAATTAAATGACGAACTAATAAACGACAAGACGGAAATTTTCTACAAATATACAGTCTAACAGCCCGTTCACACATGTCTCCATTTTACTGTTCCGTTTTATCGTATACGTATTTTGTTCGTCGATCTGTATACAGAATACTGTGCCATGTGTGAAGTCGCTCATACAACCACATACGCCATCGACGAAAAAAATACGTAAACGATAAAACGGAACAGTAAAACGGAGACATGTGTGAACGGGCTGTAAGCCACAGAGTTCCTTACTCCAATGAAAAGAGGGAACCCAGGCCCCACCCCCTCCCCAGAGCGAGTCAAAGCCAGGTTCAGCAACAGTAAACAAACAGTCTTAATATCCGCAACAAACACCGTAAATTAATTTAGCTGTGCAAATATAATTTCGATCGGGCATTAATCCGATAACAGAGATCGTCGATAAATTCTCTGTTCCAATTATACGGGGCCGTTCGTGCGGCCGTGCACACGAGCGATATTTTAGATTTTGTACAAATTAGGCATTTTGAACCGCTCGCCTTTATAACGCACGTTTAATCATTCGACTTACACCTACATCCGGCTGAGCGGGCGTAACTTCAAAATTCCAAAAAAGTGTTCGCTTAAAATAATAAATACTTACAATAAATAAAACTGGATAATCCACAGCATCATCCAGCCCCAAACTTTATTTAGATTGTCGTCGATGTCGATGCTGAGGTCTAAAGAAGTAGCTCAATATTTCCTTTATAATCTTTTTCTGCCCGTTAAAGTCGATGACGATACATTTTTGTGTTTGTTTTTAAGGGTAGGTTAGTAGGGGTACCTAGTGTACATATAATTTTTCAGTTTTTGTTGTCTTCTTTTTTGTTGGTTTCTGTTAGCCGAATAATTCGGGCGGATAATCGATCATTCTTATATTCTTCTTCTGTATCCTAGGTACACTACATTTCTATCTTTCACACACACACATTACATTTCTTTTCCTAGTTATATATTGACGACTGCAATTCAGACACTCTTTTAAATCTTCCTTATTGTTAGCAAGCCTTTTTTTTAACATGAATCCGACTCCGAAGAGATTGTACGGTACGGAGTCGGTGTCGTCTCTTCATTGTAGCGCAGCGCAATTTGTAATATTCTTAATCCGCAAACAATACAAGTAAATAAATAATATACTTTTCCCTCACAAAGAATATTGCATGATACAAAAGGTTATTTATACAGGATCGTGATAGAATATATAATTATTGTTAAACAAACTTTTAGAAGGCGTCATCTTCAGTATCACCAATTTATCACGTTGTGTGTTTTTGTAAAAGTGGGACGGAGAAACTCGCAAATCAAAAAAATATGTGTCGTAAAAAAATAGTTTGTTATCTTTTAACTTAAGTTTTAATTAATTCTCCATTCATACCAGTTAAACCACCAAACCAATTACTAAATGATGCATTCTCAAATAGGCATTAGAATTTAATTTTATTCAATAATTCTATCGCCCGTCTGCAAATTCCCCGTGGAGGAAATTTTAATATTTTCGCTAAAGGGAACCGGAAATAAATTAATGTTCTTATGGCGGCGACGTTATGTGGCCGCTGTCGATACTAGTTCGTAAAATATTGCTACTTTTAAATGGAGTACTTTTTAAAATATATATTTTCCATCGAAATATTCTGCAATCGGATATTCCAGTGATTTTAAATGCAAATCGCTCTGAACGGGTCAGGTAGAGGGCACATTCCACGGAGGTGTGGTGGGGGACAGTGAACAAATATTATTGCACTGACCATTCATATTGACGTAAAAACGTACGTATAATAAGTTCTGATGGTCCATAAAGAGGTTAATGAAAATCAATCGACGACGTAAGGTATTTATCACCCTTATAATGACAGTTATAGGCGGGCGGTCGCGGCGTAAGAAACGGCTCTTTCTATGCAGCCCGTGGTTATAGTAAGTGTCGACTAAGGAACTAGCAGCTTCCTTCTCTGCATTGTTTAAAACCTTAATGCGATCACCAATCCGCCTGCCAAGCGTGGAGATTATTGCAACACCCCCCCTCACTCCGGGAGGTACGTTTAGGTAGAAGTACCTAGATGGTGCTGATGAACCTGTCCTGATCTATTGTATCCACGCACTAAGTGAACAAAACAAGGTGGAATAGCTAGCTTCAATAAAATAAAATTTTAACAAGAAAGAAAGTCCAAAGCGCTAGAACGACAAACTCTCCGGTAAATCCACTTACAAGCCATCGAGCGGCGAGAGGTGCAAACAAACAAGCAACCCGCCAATTATATAGATATACCTGGCTTATGTGTCCGGAGAGGTGCGGGATAGTTTGCTTAGATGTTGTTTTGTTTATCGAGGGAGGGATCGATGTATACCTTCCGTTGACCACGCGAAACAAGGGAGGGATCGATGTATACCTTCCGTTGACCACGCGAAAACTGTCCCCACTCTATGTTTTGTTTTCGCAGATTAATGTTTGATTTAGTAACTCTTATAGGACCTGTGTCCTCAGGAACTCCACGCGCACACAGACATTTACAGAATGTGAGCCTTGTTAATCATTTTGTTCATAAGTTTTTCACAGTGTGCTTAAAAATTATTATAAATTAACGTCAAATCATAGTAGATTTTCTCTACAGCCTGGTTTTGCCCTACAAAAATGTTATAAGATTTTATAAATTGCAAAATATTTTACAATTATGCCAAACTTGGTGAAATTGGCTAATGACGACGTTCCTTACAGTAAGTTACTAAGAGTAACTGAGTGACTGGACTCAAAAACTAGTCCCTCTCAATCAGGTATCGCTGCAAGGGGCGAGATATCTATACTAATATTATAAAGAGGAAAGATTTGATTGTTTGTTTGTTTGTATGTTTGTTTGTTTGTTTGTTTGTTTGTTTGTTTGTTTGTTTGTTTGTTTGTTTGTTTGTTTGTTTGTTTGTTTGTTTGAATTGAATAGGCTCCGAAACTACTGGACCGATTTGAAAAATTCTTTCACCATTAGAATCCTGAATTTTCCGTGATGAACATAGGCTATATAATATTTTCAAAAAAGTTAGGGATCTGCATGAAAAATTCAATAATTGAACCGTGCGCTGTATATTCAACCTCTTTTTCTATTATGGCGCGTCAGAATAGAAAAGGAGGTTTAATATGGTGCTTGCTTTTTCTCTACGGCCAGTGTCAGTTATGGAGTGTCGAGACAATGTCAAAAATCCTAATGCTGTTAAAAAAAGTAAGGGATCCGTATGAAAACTGTGAAACCCATCGTGTTAGTGTGTATAATTTCTGAAATTTTTGTTTAATACCCGTGCGAAGCCGGGGCGGACTGCTAGTGTATATATATAAATAAATAAAACTCGAAACGAAGCAATTACTCTTGAGGTGCGCACAGCCTGTATTAGGCACTCAATATCCTTTATATTGTTACTTTTATGTTTAGATTCATTCTAAAAATAAACATTGTTTACTCACAATTGCTAAAATTCGAAATGTCTAGAATAGACTATACAGGCGTTGGGCAAAGTAGAATAACTAAACCCAATTTTGGGTGAGAAATTCATTATAATACCTATTTATGCAGAGCAGAAGGGTTACTCGTACATTAGTTTAAGGTATCTTTTGTATTATTTAATATGAAAACTAAGGTCTACTATTCATAAGCCTTCTGCTACTGCTCTGGACAGCGCGCGCCTGAATAAGCCTTCAGCCAAACAGTATTATATTATAGAACTTAAAATTATACATTTAATTAAACAACTATTTCAAACAGATAATAACTCACCAACTAATCAAATACTAATACAACCCAAAAGCAAAAAACAAAGTTATAGCCTCGAAGTATTCAAATTACTTGAGCCATGGAATCCTAGGCCTAGCCCGTCCCGCTCCCGCCCCGTCCCGTCCCGCCCTGCTTCGGATAAAGTACATTTATTACGAACTTCGGCAAAAACGGCCTATTTGAAGTTTTGGTGATTGCAGGGACGGACTAAGGACGTTTCCAAATGGGGTCACGAGCTTTGAATGTCAGACTTTGTTGCTTAAAAATGTTCTTAAAGCTTGACACTCATTAATTTAAGCAATAGCTAAGAAAAATTTGGTTCTTCGTGTAGAAAAACCTCAGATTTAGATTAACGTACGGCAGCCACTCTAACGTGCTGCCAATAAAGTTAATCATTGTTATTGTAAATATTTATTGTAATTCAATAAATATTTTTACATTATTCAAGCCTTTCCACAAGAAAGAGAGTGGCCTCTCTGCAGCTGATTATGTTAGCTAATGGTTAAAGTTGCCAGATTTTTATATGAGATGGATCACCTCCACAGAACAGATTATCATGCATTTATCATGCCATATTATTGTAATGAAATTAAAATAAATGCGACTCCTCTACTTTCACCTGCCGTACCAATTTAACTGAACTATCTTAACGATTTTCAAATACAATCTTTCCACACGAAAAAACACTCTATCTTTATTTATTCAAAACACAAATTGCCTTTGGGAATTAAAATACGCAAACATTTCAAACGTCAACTCCCGTCAAGATGTACTTCTGTCAGCTCGTTTGCGGAATCAGTTCCTGCGGGAATAAAATTGTAAATGTATCTCTGATAGTAAGATACATTTACAATTTTATTTGTCAAAACATGTCTCAAAACTCTGAAATGAATACTCGTAAAAACAAAAGTTATTGTAATGTCTACTTTTGAAGGTTTTTACTTAGGAGCAGTCGGAAACCCGAGAATAGGTTGTAGCTTCTTAATGTTTTTATGATTTTAGTTCACAATGTAAAATGAAGGCCTTGCATAGGGGCAACCCACGTCATAAGACGGGTCCACCCCTGTGAAAGATTAATAACGCCTGGACGTTTGGGAACAGCACTTGCAAAGTATTTTGGCTCAAATTTAGGGTGTAATTATGTTTCATAAAATGTTCTATGCGCCTAGCGCTCCGCCAGACGGGCAAGGAAGCCGACAGCGAACCCTGGTGCGATTGACAGGTACATTAATGGAAGGGGTTATCATATCACCTACTATTATAAATATATACATTTGTAGAGCTTCACATCGAGGGCTTTACACGGCGCGCTTTCTTTAGTTCTGATTATAATCATTCAATCTATTGGTAAATAATCCGCGAGATACAAAAAGACAAAAAGGTTGAACAATGCTTGGACGAATATACAGGAATAAAATAAATTTTATATCCTGTATATCCAAGCCATGTTCAAGAATAAAAGATATTTATCATAAAGTTATGAAAATTAAACAAAGATTAGCAAAGATTTCAAATAAGTTTAGTAATTTTTAATTGTAGTGGTATACGTATAAATTATTATACTTGTCACTTACATTTACTTGATTGTCATTATGTGTCTGTACATCTTGGGTATTTACATCATACGAACCTAATCTAGTCAAACGTCGCCTTGATTCAGCCAACATTTAGATGCGCTCTAAGGACCATGCATACAGGCATGTCTAAATGTTATGCAAGGATTTGAGACGCGCTTAATTATGCCGATGATAACTTACAGAGTTGGACTGAGATCTCGTGTAGAACTTTGATATATTATGGTAATCGAGTCTGGAATATTAGGGTTTCATGTTTGAGCTGGTAATTAACGAGGCTGATTAGAATCCTTGAGCTGTTTTTGTAAACCAGGCCGGCGGCGATGTTTAAGCGTTTTAGTACCGTATGCTTTTTGCTGTAGCAATAAGCGATTCATGACATTCAAATTCACACATCTCTTCTACATTGCATTCCATCACACCGAAGGTCCAGCACATTAAGAAAAGCTCTGTCTCTTCACTATGTCACACCAGCGCGGCTTGTTGTACAACCTCGTGGTCGTTTTCCATCCACATTGCCGACCACAACCAAGTTCTTCAGATTGTCTGGAATGATTATTACAAATACCTCCTGTAAGATATCACCTTTAGTTATGCAAAAAAATATCCTAGAATAAAGGTCATCACTCACAGGACGTCACTCACTCAATCACACCGCGCGGTCAACGAGTGGACGGTGGGGAGCGACTCACACACACAACAGCCCTCGCGTAAACCGCGCGCTGTTTACGAGCGGCAAGCATGCGAGCAAGGAGCCGATGGCGAGTGACTCACGCGCCGTCGTCGTCGGCTCGTGAAGTCGTGAGTCAATCGGCGTCGTCGGTTGTCGGCGTGCGGACACCTCGCGGGCTTGGCGATCCGGTGACGCTACGGAGTTGATGTAGTGAGCGCATGCTCATACAAATACATATAAATAATACTAACTGCTCGAGGCGTGGCGGCGGTGCGGGTCGGGTAACGGGTGGGTCCGGTGTGTCACCTTATCGGTGAAAATCCTCCGTATAACGTAACAGGTTTGTTGTGCGTGCAAAACTAGTCTGCATAATGTATGTGTGTAGGTACCAGGCAAGCATCAACTAGAAGCAAGCGGAGCGCACACCGCGCGGAACACAGCGTCGCCTTTCTAGTCGCACTGATGAATATTTCAGGCAGCGACGTGTTTGACAAAATACCTAAAGCGGACGCGGACGGCACAAAGACCGTGTTGGGGAGGCTATTCTGGAGATATTCGACAAATATGTCGCAAAATGTCAAAATGACGAGTGATTACTATAATCGTATCTACTTATTCTAAATATAACCAATCGAGATATTGAATACTTGTCTTGGATGAAAAACTTTTTCTCGATGATAGCTCGTCGGTTCGGTACCTAAATGTTGAAAAAAATGCCAGGAGTACAGATTATGAACCGGCAGTATTATGAACCGATGATAAACGGATGACATAGGTATCGAATACGAAATATCTTCGACATTAAGAATTGGGCTCCAAGCCTCTACATTAAAGCTAACGCCTTTGCAATATGTAAAATTTGGACTTAGTTTTATGGGACACGGAAAGTTTAGAATATTATATTTGAAAGTGTTTGAGCTTACTTTGGTGGAGTTACAATACAGAGCTATTCGCAGCGCGCCGTGAGGTTGATTGAAAGTACCCGGATTAATATGACAAAATCCATGTACTTTTAAGACCTGTCTGTTTGAGCTTTTGGCACTGCGGTGCGGCGGTATGCGGTACGCGACCAGTCCTTAGCACTGCGGTGCGGCGGTATGCGGTACGCGACCAGTCCTTAGCACTGCGGTGCGGCGGTATGCGGTACGTGACCAGTCCTTAGCACTGCGGTTCGGCGGCGGTATGCGGAACGCGACCAGTCCTTAGAAGTCCACATAATGCGGCTCAACGATACCAAAATATAATATTCACTTTTAAAATCTAATATTGCGATAAAAGTTCGCGGCTGGATACTTAAATAAACAAAGCTTGACAATTCGCATCACCTAACCTCAAGCTAAGCACAGCTTGTGTTATGGGTACTAGATGACTATACAAAATGCTATATTCTTTATTCTTGTTTGTAAGCTATCCTCAGGTTTTTGATTTGTTTATTTGTAACAACAGTGTTAATTTTTATTACTTTTACAGTTTTAAAGTTAGAGTAACTTTGAAAGACCGGAAGCAGCGTTTTTAAAAAATGGCCGCGAACGTTTTGCTTGACCAACGCTCTTAGCAAATAAGTGCTCAATGCATTTTTATTTTACATTATTGTTAGTCATTAAATCTTGTGGAAATAATGGTATGGAGATATGGTTTCGTCCCAACTTTCCCCCAGGGTGTGGCCGCAGTGCCAAAGTATTTATAAATTCAATTAGTAGCAATTCAAATAATCTCAGCAGATCCAGTAACCCGACACCTGGAGGTATCGTCGGAACAACATTCATTAATATTGAAAGTTGGACGTTTTCTGATGCTCCGAAAATAACTGACGAGTTTTGTTGACAAGCCTTGTAACTTCTAAGATACTTAGCTAAATGAAAATTATTGAGGTGATTTCAAAGATTATTTTTGTGTATAAAAGGAAGTTGCCCATGAGCAAATCTACTGGTCCAATGGTGACCGCGCCTCCTACAAACAAGGGCGTCACCTTAGCGCGCAGATTGGTGATTGCAGCATAGGTGTCTAATGGGGCGTCTAAACGGGCTATATTTTACGACAATTTCTGGCTGCAATTTTTGGCAAAGCCATTGCCCAGCCATCAAAAAAACATTTTAGTGCATTTTAAGGCTGAGCAATCAATTGCAGGCAACATGTTGCAATATGGCTGCAATAGTATGGCCTTTGATTCAGAACCCTTTAAACTCCACATAAAAACATTTGGACATACCAAAAAATATGTGGCTATAATGCCGGGCCATCCTTAAAATATTGCATAGTGTGGCTGGTATTGCTAGCAATGTTGCCGGCCACAGTATTGCAGCCACAAATTGTCGTAAAATATAGCCCGTTTAGACGCCCCATTAGAACACATAGAAGAAACCTGTTGCTATTCCACTGATGGGTCCCTTAGAAAATAAAAAAATATAATAATAAATTATAATATGAAAAAATAAGCAATATGTGGGTAATTTTTATGCAACGATCGCCAAATGGTAAAAGCTCAAACAAATGGCAGTCGATTTTTTTTTTGTAAAATAGGTTGTTCGTTCATAGTAAGTAGGCAGAGGCTTGCGTGTTCAGGTCGAAGAAAATTGATTCACTGTACCACAATAAAAACACAAGCACTCGGTACCAGCTACCAGGGGGCCATAAGTTGCGAAGAGTTAAAAACTCGCGTGCGCGCTGCAGGCAATTGATTCCGCCGACACCTACGCCGCCGCAACTGTCGGCCAACTTAACGCTGAGTTTTACCTGAACTTTGGCTGGGCTTTAGAATTGGAACTATCTTGGTTGGAGCTAAAAACTTGTTTCAGGTCAGAGTAGTAAGAAAATACAAGACCGCGCATCAAATTTCCGAGTTTTTAAGTGTTCGAGGGTCCGCTCCTTCGTAAGGAAAATAAATTGCTGTGGAGTAAACTTCTTATCGATTCGTTTCTTCCTCATGACATAGTTATTTTGCATCTATAATTATGAGGTCATGGTTTTATTTGTTATCTATTAATATTACTTCGAGATCAAACAAAACGGGCTTAGGAGAGCACTACGCCACAATATCAAATTCTGGTTATATATTATGTATACGCTTGAACGACAATGTTTTCGCAGTCTGACAGTATTCAGAATTTCTATAACGGTTTATTCCATGTTCACTTATTTATCTCGATTCGATAAATAATTTATTCAACCCAATAGAGTTTGCGTCGTGTTTTCGCATGCCGCGGCGCGGGCCGCAAACAGTACGAGTTAGATATTGACATTTGGCGGGAACAGTCGCGACGTGACTCCAGCTCCTTGACGAGGGTCTACCATTAAAACTTAGATTAGTGACAAATTCAAATGGCCTCCGAATAAGATTAGCTTTTATTTGAGGTTGTAAATAAGTAATGTAAGGTTGAATATACAATTATCAACTTTTCAGGTAGCTAAAAGGTTAAGAAAGCAAATTTACAAAAGAAAAGAAAAAGAGTTGGGAGGTTAAGATTATAATAACATTAATGTTCTTTTCCGAATATTTTTTGGGATAATTTGTAGTGTGTAAAATACACGCAGTTGATAATGATATCGTACTACTGAAAGTTCTTGGAGTAGCGTTCACCGGTTGTCCACATCATTTCCATTTGATATTTAGGTAGTCGAAGGGCTTTGTTCCTTAGTACTTTTGGTCATAAAATCACAACTAGGCCATTTAATTAGTGTATCTGTAAAGGGCAAGGTATAGCTTAACTTCAGCAGAACAACCCCAAGTAAGTTCCAAAAAAATATCAATAAGTAAATTCAAACAAATTGCCAAACATTCTTTGACGAGTCTTACAATGGAATATCAGTTAATAAAAAGCTTGGAACGAGTTATACTCCAATCCGAAAGCTAACAACATAACAAGGCAATTTTTAAGGTTAGTTCGCTTCTTTATTTTACCATAAGAAGATATGATGTCTCAGATGATCTCTTTATTTGCCAGTTCTAAATGTTATTCGTATTTTAAGGCGTGCCCTAGAGTCCTGTAAGGTCTAAAGGAAACAATGCACTTTGATATTTGGCATATGAGGAATGGGTACCGCCGACTACCGAAGTATAAAAAGAAAATGATAAGAACAGTTGCTAATTTGTTAAAATCGGACTAGTACCACAGTCTAGTACATACATAGTTTCCTGCGTTGCACGGGTACAATAGTCCGCTACATGATAAATACTCATTTAAACTCTACCAACATCGTTTGCATTGCTAGTTGGCTAATATAGAAGAAGTTCACTAGGTGTACCTCCCATTTCAAATCTCGGAGCCTTTGAAGGATGTTTTTGGAAAATCTGTTAATTATTCACTCAGCATAAAATACACGGTCAATTTAACAAAGTCGGATGAAATTATAAAAAGAAGCCCTTCTGATTTTCTTGAATAAAACGCTGACTGAATCTTCGCGATAGAGAGCTCTTTGTCCCGATTCAATTTCAACGTTCAAATGATTTATTTGTCAGTTCGTTCCGCTACAAAATAATACTCATCTCGAAGACGCAAACTCTGAAACTTTGGATACGAATACGATTTTACGATTTCATTTTGTAGTAATAAAACGTTCGGCGCTGAGACGAGGTGGAATAATAAAGTGACAAGAAGAGGCATTCATTATTCTATGAAAATTTACGTACCTACATGATTTAACAAAATATCGTGTAATACGGAAATTTCGTCCCTAGTTCTACTACATTATAAAGATTCAATAGCCTTTCGCCTAGCCTTGTGTGTGTGTGTGTGTGTGTGTGTGTGTGTTTTATTCCTAATCTAGATTAGTCTTACAACTATGCAAAATTTTAGCCCGATCCGTTCAGTACTTTTAGCGTGAAGTAGTACCAAACATTCAACCATCCATACTTTTGCATTTATGAAATTAGTGTGAAGTATGATAAAATGCAGAAGTTTTTCTTTCGCAAGAACTCCATAGCCACATGCTTATATCTCTTATACCAGCAGAGTAATAAAAGCGAAGGCGAACAGTTCTCAGACAAAAGGCATCTCTCGTCGGTTTATAACTCTTCCGAATTCTGACTTATACAAAGTAGCCGAGTAATTAGTACTGAATTCGAAGAATAATATTTACGCTTACATTTCTAACTAGTTAACGATATGTTTGTATAAAAACTTTCGCATTTGACGTATTCATTATAAACCTTGGTGATCCTCTAATACATACCAAATCAGTAGGTATCTGAATTATGAGTTAATCTTGATTCATGCCACGGGCAACGGGCCCGTGTTGGTTCGTGACAAAAAAAACTAATTCAATGTGTCAACAATAAATTATTCACTGCTCCAAAACGTTTAGAGACGTAGGTCGAACCTTTTAGGTTTACTGTATCTGTCTTATTCCAGTGGTTTCTAAGCTCTACCCACAACTCCCCGAGTCAACCCAACCTAGCCGCAAGAATCGACAAATAGTTGATAGATGACCGACCTTAAGCGAACCTCGCACAATTGTTCGATTAGGGCAAATCGTCAGACATCGCTAGTTTCAATTATTTTTACACCTTCAATGCCCATGCTGAAAACAATCTTGTTCAAGACCATCGGTGAACCGCCAAGCGCCAGGTGCGCCCCTTCGTATGGGTCACACCACCACCGCACAGCACCGCTGACTCATCAGCTGCTTAGCGCGGCGGGGAGGCGCGTTTGCTTCCCAAATATTTGCTAGTAGTTCAGCTTTATAGGTCTCTAAACTAGGAAGACAATTATGATCACAGATTAATATAGTTGTGACGAGTTTGCGATCTGTTATTGTTAAATCAGACAACGGTGACCCTAATTCAAAGCAACTTAGATTTGATTATGCGCCGATAAAATCGCTAAGTTCAGAGATATGCTGTAGTTCCGGATATCATCGAGTTGGCTGACGGCTTTAGTTTTAAGCCGAAGCCGAAAGCTCAAGGCCCAACCAAGTCAAGTATACGTTGGTTCTGTTTGGATAACGTTGTTCCTACGTACGATCGGTCTGTGCTTAAGCTTATACCTAGAGTGTTTGCTATTAATAATTCATCTTTTATTAAGGAATTTATGGAACAAAAACTAATGGTTACAATTTAAGTTTTATCACTGATATTTGAAAGTTTATATTCCTTGTGCTAAATCTTTTTCCGAGGAAGAAAAGATCTTAACTTAGAGGTTGTGTGCGATATGAAAGACTGCTGCTCTGATAAACTTATTATAGTGGCCTCTCTTCTCTAAAAAGGTGACGAGATCTGAACATTTAGTTGGACCGTAAGACTGTGTTTTACACCCTAAGTTAATGTTGTGCATGCCTATTAGAAGTACATATTCTATACTAAGAAACTTCATATTTGTGTTAATTGTTAATTTTGTATTGTTTGTATGGTTATTGTTAATTAAAAATAAATAAGTAAAGACTGCCCTGGACCAAGAGACTCTCCATTGAGTCTTTATTCATCGGTACGTGCTCAAATAACTCGAGTGCATGGCTCTGAGTAGTAGTATTTTGAGCTCTCTAAACTGTTAGGAGCCGAAACATTTCCCCACTACTTGTAAACAAACTGCGGTCGCGCAGTAATCTGAATAACGGGGCAAGTTTTATTAAAAAATCCTGAAATTGCCCCAATGGGGGGGCATTTGGCGGGGAACTTCCCGTAAATGTCAGCTAACGGCCGCGAAAAAACGAATGTAATTTCTCTTGGCTAAAGTCGCTTGAACATAATTGATTTGTTTTAATTTGATCACTTTTCTTTTGAGATTGAGTGCTGGGGTCATGAAGCTCCGCGCTCTATTAGGTGCTCGTGGAGTCTTATTTTATAAGACTTTAAACGTCTGTTTTTCTTCTCTTTTATTTTTTTTAAAGACACAGACATCTATTAACCACAATGTCTATTAAAGTATCTATAAGTTTTTTCTTTCAACAATTATAATGAAACTAGCTTTTACTCGCTGCTTCGCTCGCGTTAGGGGATGCCTACGTCATAGTAGCTTTATGCATGCCTTTGCATGCATAAAGCTACTATGACGTAGTCTCAGCCCGATCGGTTTAAAATTTACAAAGTTTCATACAAACTTTCATCCCCTATTTTATCCCCTTGGGGGTAGAATTAATCAAAATGCTTTCTTAGCGGATGCCTACGTCATAATATCTACCTGCATGCCAAATTTTAGCCCGATTCGTCCAGTGATTTGGGCTGTGCGTTGATAGATCACTTTGTCAGTCAGTCATCTTTGAGTTATATATATTTAGATAAATATTGGCTAGCACATTTAACCTAAAAAGAATTATACAAAAAAGAACCAAGGCATTATATTTTTTTGGAATAAGTAAACTAGCGTGCTGTTTTGTAGGTATTGAGGAGCGAGGTTCTGAGCACTATTCCCCGCAGGGTAGCTTGTGGCGAGCTGTTGGTACCGAATGCTCCAGGGGAAGTTCCAAGCTCTCATAGAGGCGTCCCAAGAGAATCACATCCCCTTACCTTCATTGACCAGTCTGAGTGGCAAGAGATGCACCTTAGTATGTAATTTCAGGGTGGAAGTGTCTAATGGCGTAATAACGAGAAAACCCGATCACCGGGCTTCTTGAATCGTCCGCCGCTTTTAATAGTTATAGCAAGCGTCCGCACTCCCTCCCAAGCCAGATTACCAATCCATCTACACATCACAATATCCTAGATTTTTTCATTTTATTTTTCTTTGCAACAGTCTCTACACCTGGCGAATATTATCTCCCGGTGTACTGTATTGTGCAACCGACGATGATACCTGCTATGTGTAAAATCAACTCTCATACAAGGCCTCTGCGGTTGGCTACGGCCCCGCGCAAGTCTTTCAAAGGACTAGAATTGACTAGATCATTAGAAGCCCGAGATCCATGGACATCATGGAAATGAGATACAATAATACCAATCATATAATATGTATATCAATTCTAAGAAGTTTTATAAATGTATTGGGTTTTTAATTATTGTGTCCGTATATACTAATATTATAAAGAGGAAAGATTTGATTGTTTGTTTGTTTGAATTGAATAGGCTCCGAAACTACTGGACCAATTTGAAAAAAAAAAAAATAACCTTTGGAATTCTAAATTTACCCTGATATAGGATTATAGAATAATTTCAAAAAATTAGGGTTCCGCATGAAAATATTTTTTTTGTTCAATACCCGTACGAAGCCGGGACAGACCGCTAGTTTTGTACATATTTATGGATTTTACGCCCCTTAGGAATGGAATTTTCAAAAATTGTTTAGTGGTTTACTCGTAAAAAAAGAACGTTGGTATCAGAAAATAGCTTGAACTTATTTTTATAAATGATGTATTTTGAACTTATTGGTTTTATTTTAAACTTTACTTAATTAGTAACAGCTAGCTACTGGTAGGTAATTAGGATTCTCTTTGGGTTTAGCTTCAGCGGCTTTGTCTCGTGTTGGAATTGTAAAATGAGCTTGAGTCAGCCATTTAAATTAATGTTCTAACGAACTGTACAGCGCAATCCTTTGGAATTATTCATGGACTCATTTTTTGGACTGACCGAATTTTAGCTTTTAGCGCATTTGAACTTAGGGTAAATTATTTTAGGACTTACATATGTACATACGAGGAGATATACCTACGGGGCATCCCTCAGCCATGCCACATGGGGGGAAAGTGCCATAAATATTGTAGATAGATAATTTTAGTGAAAGAAGGCTTCATACTGATTTTAAAAGAAATTTAACTGCAATCGATTTTTAAATAATCGACTGTCTGAACAGGGAATCAAACCCGCCAAATTGTATAGCTTAACCTTCGTGCTCAGGCGCTGGGCAAACCTCAAGTTGCAGTAAAACGAACGGTTCACGAGTTTCATGACACTCGGAATCGGAGCCAATATTGGAGGACTGTGGAATCGGTAAATTCGAACTATATTTCGGCCATTCGATATAAGTTGGGATGGCCGCACGTGCTCTCTATGGGCCCGGCGGGCGGCTCTCGTAAATAAAGGACCAGGGAGGCCTGGCACAGGACAACAGTGGCCGGTCTCGGGTGCGAATAGCGCTGCTCACTTGAGGACCTACCTGTTGGGACAGGGACCTGAGGGACTCGGGACTTGCATCAATTCTAAAATATTTCTTGACGTGGTACTTATACAACGGGATTCCTTTAAGCCTTTCAAATGTTTTCGGTATTTCTAAGAATTTAACTTATTGTGATGTGATCTATTCCCAGCTGAATGTCGGCTACGGCGCGGCGGCCAGTCTCAAAGACATTATAGTGCGGAAACACACTTGCACTCTATTCCTTTACTCATATTGGAAATCGAATAAAAAAGTACCTTCCGCTAGATTGGGAAAATTAAATGTAAACTATAAATAGTTCCTGCCAGAGTACCATACCGCTCTATTATTTACCAGATCTATTATTTACCCAGATACCTGCCAGCCCTCCCATTCGCAGAACTCAAAGTTTCCGACAAGCAAGGTACCTAGATTAAACTCGTACTTGGATTATGATAGTGAAGTGAGTTGCGAGCCGGTGGCCATTAGTTTGAGTTGCCGGCGCCGGCCTCTCGGGAACGAACTAATAAGCGAAGCCACGACCTGAACTTGCCACAAAGCACTCGCATCTACATTCCGACAAACTACTTTATAATAACTATTTACTAGATATACTAGAAACTAAAACTAGATACATTTTATAAGTGAAAGCGCCGTTAAAACTAAACGACGAGGAGGGTGCAGCTCGACAGTCTGAGAGGCTACACGAGCGTTAGTTTGAATATTTTCCAATATAAACGTTGTACCTAAATGATTTGTAGTTTTAGAATATATTCACCATGGTTTTCTATTATTCGTATTAAGGTTCCTGTCACAATCTTTTTTCAAAATACTCATCAACACAAATACTCAGAAAACATGTCTTCTTTGACATGCAATTAGATTAAATTACATTTCCGAAAAAAATCAAAACAGTTTATTGCACGGACCTTGATAAATACTATTCTGATACAAATAATAGCAGACCATGGTGAAACTATGCTCAAATTACTAATCATTTTGTATGAATCATTAACATACGTTTGTTTGGGGAACGTCACCCGTCGCCAGAGCCTTCAGTCGCCGTTTGTTTGGGGAACGTCACCCGTCGCCAGAGCCTTCAGTCGCCGTTTGTTTGGGGAACGTCACCCGTCGCCGGAGCCTTCAGTCGCCCAATGAATCGCTTCGTACAAACGTCCCGCGTGACCAGCTGTATCGTTTGTTCTGTTCTAAGAAAAAATATGGTCTAGGCTTTCGAATTTTTGAAAAATAACCAGTGATGTTTAAATACAAAGAAGTCAAAAAAACTGGCAAATTTACACATCATCATCTTGCCACAAGCTACGCAGAGCTTATGTAAAGGGTAGATGACGTAGATATTTTTTATGAATGAAGGAAAGATGGGTTCCCCAACTCATCTGTATATTTCAAAATGTTATTTTCACTTTATTTGTAAGTTATTTCCTTAATTCGATAGAATGCTCCTGAAATCAAAGCATGATTCGACCGGATACAAGTTTCCTGTAGCATGAACATCGAGTAAAAATAATTGTACTTAGATATATACCAAATAGTCCAATTTGGAATTGGAGTCTATTTTTGTTTCACACAAAATCTCATTAATATTTGAAGTTCCATCTTTTTCACACAATTCTAAAGTTATGTTTGCAGATAAAATATCTGGCGCACTTTACACGTGAATATTCGTAAAATATTCAGCGCAAGAAATACGGTGAGCTTCGCCTCTTAAGAGGATATACAATGGATTTATGAGTTCCACAGTTTTTATTGTGGAGCTACAACCCTCTCCCAGGTGAAGTGTATGTAGTCGGGACACAGTTGGATGTGGTGCGATGGAACAAGGTGTGAGGTTGCTATGAAACAGGCGGCGATTGTGATGGTGTTAAACAAATTGGCAACGAACTGTAATAATTACGCAGGTAAAAATTATTTATGACATTATATTACCTACCTCTGATTTATAGGAATTTATTTTTTGATGGTAGGTACCATCCAAAATTACAACTTCTACACGCGCGCACTATCTGAAGACGCGGTAGGTGGGCTCTAGGTACATATCTGAGGCTATAAAATGCTGTGTAAAAAAATAACCAATTTACAAGGTACTCTTGAACTGTAATGTTCAAAGAAAAATCAAAACTAAAAGCAAACTACTAGTCTTTCTGCGTTTAGCACGCTATTTCGTCATATAAATAGGAGTTTATAATTATTAAATAAAATAAACAATAAAATGAGTTTATTTCAGGCGCACAGACATAATAATATTTTTTTTTTTTTTTTTATTTAGCCTGTTTCGTCCCACTGCTGGGCAAAGGCCTCCCCCAAATCTTTCCACTCAGTGCGGTCACGTGCGATCTCCCACCAATCTCCGAGGAAGGCGTTAAGGTCGTCTCGCCAGCGCTTTCTTGGCCGACCTCGCCCGCGGCTTCCTTCCGGGACCCAGGGTGTTACAGCATTAGCCCACCTCTCGGGGTGCATTCGGCTAATGTGCCCCGCCCACTTCCATTTCAGTGTGGCGGTCTTGACTCCCACATCGACAATACCTGTCAAAGAGCGTAGCATCGTATTCCTAACGCGATCGATTCGCCGGAAGCCCAAGATACTACGCTCCATTGCCCTCTGGCAGGTCTTAAGCTTGGATTTTTGTACTTCAGTCAGCGACCATGTCTGCGCACCGTAGGTTAGGACGGGCAAGATGCACATATCGACGAGTTTGCGCTTCAGTGTCACAGGAAGTTTCCCCTTCATGTGCTCTTTCAAGGACCAGTAGCTCTTCCAGGCGTTGTCGATTCTACGACCGATCTCTTTGTCCTGCCTGTTATCGAAGCTAGCTAGTTGGCCCAGGTAAATGTACTCGTCGACGTACTCTATAACCTGCCCATCTACCGAGACCCTACGTCTCGTGCTGTTAGACATGATCTGTGTCTTAGTTCTGTTCATCTGAAGTCCAACCTCGAGACTTGCTGTGCTCAGATCTTGCAGCATTGTTTGGAGTTCTTGTGGTGTGGAGGCAAAGAGGGCAATATCGTCCGCAAAACGCAGGTTGGTTAGGCGCTTTCCATCGACGTCTATGCCTTTTGAGGCCCATGAGTCGCCTAGCTTCTTAAATACCTCCTCGAGAGTGGCCGTAAAGAGGATTGGTGAAAGTGGGTCACCTTGCTTTACTCCTTTTTGTATCATGAAGGATGGGCCTGAAGAGCTCAATTTAATATTTGCAGTGCTGGAATTGTATATGATTCTAATAAGGTCTATATAAGTCTGTTTAATGTTTTGGGCTTTAAGAGCTGAGAATATTGCAGAGTGTTTTACGCTATCGAATGCTTTTGCATAATCAACAAAGGCTATGTAGAGGGGTTTGTGGAATTCGTTATATTTTTCGATGATCTGGTTGAGCGTATGTAGGTGGTCACCGGTCAGTGGTCGAGAAACTGGGACGAAAGCCGGCTTGTTCTGGTGGTTGATGTTGGTCGAATATATCTCCTATGCGACGTTGAATGACTTTGATGAAGGCTTTATACAGATGTGACACTAGGCTGATGGGTCTGTAATTGCCAATATTAGTTTTGTCTCCCTTCTTGTGAAGGAGGACAATGTTTGAGTGGCACATCTGTTTCGGGATCTGACCTGTATCTAAGATTGAATTAAAGAGATTTGTGATGTGAGGTATTGTGTTTGTTCCTATTTTCAGAGATTCTGTTGTAATACCATCTTGTCCAGGACTCCTATCGTACTTCATGGTTTTTATTGCGTCATGAACCTCTTTTCCTGTGAAATATGGTGTCTCAGATCGGCTGTATTCGATTTCTTGTTTTTCTTTAGAATCGTCTGAGTAAAGAGTTTTGTAGTATTTTGTGCAAATTTCCATTATTTTTTCTCGACTGTTAAATTTTTTGCCATCTTCGTCTTGTAAGCAGTTTATCCAGCGCTTTCCATGGGAAATTCCTTGTTTAGCCGCCCTTAAAGAGGTGTGCTTCTCAATTGCAATTTGAATCAGATGTGAATTAAAAGTTCTAATGTCGTTTCTAATACTCCGTTTCACTAACCTATCTAATTTGTAATAATATCTAGTGCCTCTTTCCATTTTTTCTCTGTTTGTTATCAAATCTTTAGTTTCTTTAGAGAGTTTAGTTTTACTATTTATTGTCGTTTTGATTTTCTTGCTGCCTGATTCAATAGCTTTTAATATTGCTTCATACTGTTTCTCAGGTTCTTTAATTTCACAAATGTTTATCGCTGAAAACTGATTCGATAGTTCTAGGTTATATTCTTCGGAATTTTTCAAAAGAGTAAATTTAGAGTGGCGTTTGATTTTGCTACTGAACTGGTGGAAGCGTTGGATTTTGAAGTTAAACTTAATTTTAGCGCGGACTGGTCTATGATCGGAGCTGAAATTTATTTTATTTATTACTTGGATATCTTTTATTATTTTTAGTTCGGAAGATATGAAATAGTCTATTTCGTTTTTGATCAAACTATTAGGAGAAATCCACGTCCACCGTCTTTGCGGCTTTTTGTCGAAGAAAGTGTTGGCAATGGCCATAGTCTGACCGAATGCAAATTGCATAAGTCTGGTGCCACGGTCGTTTCGGTGGCCTAGGCCAAATCGACCGACTACGGAGTTGTTGTCCATCGCTTGCCTAGTTCCCACTTTGGCGTTGAAATCACCAAGGACAATATTCCAAGTACTCCGGTTTTCTTCGCACGCTGTGTTGAGAAGGTCGTAAAGGCTTTCTACGTCTTCGTCTGAATGAGCAGATGTAGGTGCGTACGCTTGTATTAGCGTTAGTGTGGTCTTTGCTGTGATGCGAAGTTTCAGTACTGCAATACGTTCGGAGTAGCCTCTGAACTCCATTATATTATTTTTCCACTTCTTTGCCACCAGGAATCCTACTCCATAGAGCCCTTTGGTTTCTCCAAAGTGGTAAAACACATCATTGTCGCGTTCTTCGGTTACTTCACCCACTCTTCTGACTTCTGCTAAGCCAACTACGTCCCACTTGATATCTTGAAGGGCGTTTTCAAGTTCTAGTAGGCGGTCATCATTTGAAAGAGTTCTAACGTTATAAGTAAGGATATTAAGCGAATCGGTGTCCTTTAAAGTAATAGCTGGGGTCGTTTGACGGTGGTTCGCCCGGAGATTCTTCGCACCCCTGACCCCAGGGCTGGCATGGCACCCGTCAACACCAGGACAGCCGCTGGAGTCGCCGGGCACTTGGGGCCTGGGTTGAGTGTGACTTGTCATATTTGGGGGGGTTTGGACCATGACCCACCACGCTGGTCCAATGCGGGTTGGTGGGTTTTTTTCGCCAGAGCCTCGTCTGTTTGTCAGCAGGGTGCACCACGTGCAGGTACAGGTTGGCTTGGGGTCCGAAAGATGGGATTTGGGCCCCCTTACACCCCACACACACTACACATAATAATATAAATAAATAAAATTAAATACTTAGTAAATTTATGAAAAATAATGAAGCAAAAAATTAAAGAAGGGCAGAATTACATTCAAATTTATAATATGTATAAAGGTTATAGTGTAAGTTTTGATCATGTGTTAATCAAAATGTGACATACCCCAGCTACGAGCCGTTCGCCTTCTCCATAACTGAGTAAACGGCTCTCGCATGATTCACGGTTACCCTCTCTCGCTCGCTTGCGGAGCTCTAGCTATGTTGCTTATTACTACTCTCCAACAAGCGCTCTAAACACAGTCTCAACTCCTCAGATACTCTCCTCGTTTTATGAGAGAGCTTACGGAGATCAATACCAGATAATTTGAGATATCCTCGGAGCTCTAAGACGGAGGGTATTGAGAGGTCACCGTGACGTGTCAGTTTTGTAAGTCATTTGCGTTGTTCTATATCCGCTCGACAATCTGATAAATCTTAAATCCCAAAGAAAAATTAGATGTCATCATGACGTCAAACCAAAAACAACATTCTTACTAATATTATGAATGCGAAAGTAACTCTGTCTGTCTGTCCATATTTAACGCCTAAACTACTGAACCGATTTTGAAGAAATTTTGCATAGACGTTGTCTAGACCGGCAGAAAGAACATAGGATACATTTTTTATTCCAAGTGTCATGTTCCGGCGGGATAGTACAGCGACACGCGATATAACCGAATCCAATATTTTTATATTATTTCTGTGTAAAACAATAAAGTCAAAGCAATTAAAAATACTATTCAAACCATTTTAAACTTCTACGCGGACGAAGTTGCAAAACCGAGAACAAAATACTTTGGAAAAGTAATTAATTACTCAACGTATGCAGAAAACGACTTACAGCGGGATTCAAGTGTGAAGCAATAAAATTATCTTTCGAATTAAATAATCAAGTATCATATCTTTTGCATCATTATTAACCATAAACAACGCAAACCAAACCTAGCAAACACAATACCTACCTTGTATGGCACAGCAAGACACACTAGCGTGAAAAGTTTGCTCAGTCATAGACCACGTTTGTGCTGTAATGAATCGTTACTCAAACTTATAAAAAAAAATACTCCAGCGCAGATCGAAGACTGACAAGGCCGACAAAATGACTGAGCATGCTTTTATAGTCTTAACCCGTCAATTTGAGCTTTCAAAGTGTGTCTAAAGTTTATGTTTGTGTGGCAGGGTGTAGATGAGTATGTGCCCGTGCCATGTTTGTAAAATTATTATCATTCTACACTATCAGGAACATCTTTAAATAGAGGATTCCAGGGCAGGCGCCGTAATAGAATAGGTAGGTATACATTAATGTTTTCTTTCAAGATAACAGCTTCTTTCTGCACAATGTACAGAAGGTAATGTAGCAGATTGAATTTAAATCTTTCCTCTGAGGTCGGCTAAACGATTTCCAATAACAGCTTTAACCGCGCCTGATACAGACTGTAAAGATAGTCACAGCGGAAAACTTTCACTTGGACTCAAGGATTTATTATTAATTTATAAGTCAACTTTTTTATTGTTGTTAATAAAAAAAACTTTAGCAAGAGAGCCCATTGCCCAGCAGTCAGTCAACATTAGTTCCGACGCAAGATGAATGACAAGTACGTATTTTACCAAACATGCGTAGAACGAAACACGAAGCAGGTATGTCTCAAGCCATATTCAAAAAATCAAATAAAAGTGCTTTATTTCCTTTAGACCTTACAGGACCCTAGGACACGTCACACAATACAAATTACATAAAGTAATATACTGCGACATATAAGAACACAGCAAAGCCCAGTCTCGGCTTACAAGCAGATTGTAATAGCGATTGTCGCTTGTTTGCGTTGGTTCGAACAATATTGCGTAGAGTAGAACAGATTCAATCTGCTGTGTTTGGATACAGTTTCATAGGTTAGCACTACCGAGAACCTCGTTCAAAGTGGAAGAAGATCAAACAAAGCTAAAGGACGTTTCGGACCAACAATTTAATGTTATAAATAGGGATTCTGTTTCAGTGGAATAATGGATTTCATTAAAAGAAAAAAATCACAGATCAATATTTTGATATTGTTATCTGCAGAAATATTAAATAGTTTCGTGGTCCTGAATGCAAAATAATGCGCTTCTGCAGAGAGCTCTACAGCACGCCACGACGCTCCTGCTAAATTAACTCTGGTAATTAAATAAATCCGTATTTTCCGGTACTTTGTGGAGCCACTGAGCGAAATAATAATGATAATTTAATTTGGTCGCTGTACATGCTACGTACGTACGTACGTACGTAGCCTCGTTTTGTTTTCCTTTCGCTCGTTTAGCTGCGAGTCGCGTCGGGTGTCTTTTGTACGCTTTTCTCGTTTAACAGTAAATTCACAATTTGGGGCCAGCTATTACGTTTAGTTTTCACATACGAATAACAAGAATAGAATATAATGTTTCTGTTATCACTACATAGTATAAAGCAAAGTCGCTTCCCGCTGTCTGTCTGTCCGTATGTATGCTTAGATCTTTAAAACTACGCAACGAGTTTTGATGTGGTTTTGTTTAACAGATTAAGAGTTCATTAATTATTAGTTTATTTAAGAGTGATTCAAGAGGAATATGTTATGTACCATCTATACAATTTATCTTATCTTTATTACAATTTTACATAACAGTGCAAGCCGATTACGTCACCAATGACATTGAACATCCGACGTCAACGTCACCATTCAATTATAAGTATTTCATCCTCATCTTCCTTCAACAAAAATTGTGTTCCTAAACGCATTCCAAATGTTCTGGTAACAACTCTGGCTGAGGTACATACATACAAGTAGGAGTACATAGGTACGTTATGAATACGTTACACAGGGACCAGCAGCGGAGCACTACGCCTAGGTTTCTGAAGCCCGCCCGCGGCTAATGTAATCACGGCGTAGTCCACGCCGCACGCCGCACGCCGCCGGCGACGGCGACGGCGACGGCCGCCGTGTCCGGCCGAGACCTCAGGTCCAAGGGACACTCGCACGCGGTACCAACGGTATACTAATAAATGATAATATTGCACACAATACCGCGTAGCTTATTTCTGTCTTTATATCCAATCAAAACATCGGAATAGATCCATTGGATGCCAATGTAATGTTTTTAAAATTGCAATAAGTATTGATAAACTGCAATAGGCAATAAATATTAAAGTAAATGCAGTCAGTAACAAACAAATTATTCCTGTATTGTAATTGTCCTGGCTAGTCTTAGTTTAATTTGAAACCTACAAACGAAAAGCGATTTTGACACACAATAAAAAAATAAATACACGATCACTCGTATGCCATTTCCATTCACAAGTTTCAAATGATAGGAAAGGCACTTACTTGACTTCCCGACATTATTCTTAGGCGAGTGATTTGAGTTAAACTCTAAAACAAAATTAATTATAATATTGTTAGGTGACCTGAGTGGGTTTTAAAGTAGGTTAAGTATATGAAGGTGTATTTGTTTATTTAACTTTTTAGAATTTGAAGATCAGTATGAGTCCAAAAATTGGCCATTACTTACTCTCTAATTTCGTAAGGAACAACAAGTACTAAGTATTATATTAGTATTTGTATACCTACATAATTTACAAAAGTTCAAAGCCCTCGGCGCGCGAGTTATACTCGCACTTGACGGATCCGGTTTCTTTTTCTTATTAGATTTATTCCTGTGCCACCGTCTATATTATTATATTATTTTGTAAGAGATCGCACATAGCAATAAGGCCGTACATACATCCTCTATTCTAAGGATTTCTTTCTGTATATTATATGTACCTAGTACCTATTTACTCTCTTTGTGTGGTATAATAGAAAAGTTTCTATTGAACATATTTGAAAAATTATGTCGGGGTCAAAAAAATAGAACCAATGACCAGTTGCCACAGACTGCTTTGACCAAGGTGAGGACTGCAACGACTTTATTATTATTAATACACTCGAGAGCAATGAATCCGGGTCACTCAAAGAATCCAAAAAATCTCAGAAAGTAAGAATGCTAGGTTAATGCAATAAATTGTATTTAATAGACAATTTAATACTCCTTAAATGAAAGTTAAAAAAAATATGAGTCACCATACATTTTATTTACACAAAATTACATAAAGAAAAAAAACTGCTGATCTCTCCTTAAAACAAAAATAGGAAACATGAAATTTTTGAACTTTATGACGATTTTCTTGAATTTCAATACTTCGTATTACCTCCTCGTGCTTCCATTACTGCGTTTACGCGGTTTGGCATGCTGTACACCAAGTTCCTTATACGATTTTGGGGAATATTCTCCCATTCCTCTGTGAGAGCAATTTTGAGCTCAGGAAGCGTGATTGGGGGAGGGTTTCGTTGTTTTACGCAGCTCCCTAGCTCGTCCCAAGCATGCTCGATCGGGTTGATATCCGGGCTGCGCGCTGGCCACTCCATACAAGTAATGTTCATCTCTTGAAGGTAGTCATTCACAATCCTACCTGTATGAGGTCGGGCATTGTCATGCATAAATATAGCATCCTCACCCAAATTGACCATAAATGGACCAACGTGTTCGTTGAGGATTTCTTCCACATATCTTACGCTAGTTAAAGAGCCGTTTTCTATGATCACCAGCTCTGTGCGACTTTCAGAGGAAATTCCGGCCCACAAAAGTACAGACCCACCACCGTAGGCTACTTTTTCTTCGATGCATGCTTGCTTGAATCTTTCCCCTGGTCTTCTATACACTCTGTGTCTTCCATCGTGCTTGTAGAGCATAAATTTTGATTCGTCGGAGAACATAACTTTCGACCAATCTTCAATACTCCAATTTACGTGGTTCTGGGCATATCTTAGTCTTGAAATACGATGGCCACGCTCCAGTTTAGGGCCGTTTGCAGGTCTAAGGGGTTTTAAGTTAGATTCAGCAAGCCGACGTCTTACTGTCCATGCACTTGGGTTACTTCCTCCGAGGCGTCGAAACTGATTTGTGAGTTCAGTTCCTGTGAGAAAGCGATTTCGAAGCATGGTGTTCACCAAGTATCGGTCTTCTCGTGCTGTGGTACACCTAGTTCTGCCCGTTCCTGGTCTGCGTAGGTTAGAACCAGTTTCTTCGTAACGTCGGAGAACTCTTTGTACTGTTGACAGCGACACACCGACAGTCCTGGCTGTATCGCGCTGACGCCGGCCGGTTTCCACCAATGTAAGTATTCTGGTGCATTCTTCAAGTGTAAGCGACATGATTTCAGCTTGAATAATGAATATTGAGCACTATCAACCTGGTTTATGTACCAACATAAATGACAGATTACAAACCAAAGCAAAAACAAATCCTGTAATTTCGTAGTTCCATCTTCGACAGTGTTCCCTTTTCAAATTTGATTTTTTTATGATATAACTTTACAATAACTAAGAAGTTTTAATACTTTCATTTAAGGAGTATTAAATTGTCTATTAAATACAATTTATTGCATTAACCTAGCATTCTTACTTTCCGAGATTTTTTGGATTCTTTGAGTGACCCGGATTCATTGCTCTCGAGTGTATATGAAGCAGCACAGATGTATAGGGATGCTACCACAGTCACGTAATATTTGCTTAGCAAATCTACAAAACAAGTAAACTCTTTTAACTTGCGGCGCAGCTCTCGGATTTGCATTATTCCGTATTTGCGTACTCGAGTAAGTGCCGTGGAGCGGAACAATACACATTAAAAGAGTACCTTCTGAATTAATTGTTCGCGTTTACTTAGAGCTGCGGGGGCGGGCTTTGCGATGATGGCAACACCAAAATAACTTTAGAGATTGCGTTATGTCAATGTTTCTGACTATTATTAGATAGAACATATTTTAAAGAGCTTACCGTCGAATACCTACTTAAATTTAAGCGTGCCTTATTGATAGTTTCTACAAAAATCTACCAAAAATTTGTCTCTTGAGACAAGCTTAAATCTGAGAGGCGTTTGAGTATTTAAATCTGAGGGGGTTAGGTCATACACAACCTATAGTGTAATAGAAAAGAGAGCCAGCTTTTTGGTTCTGTAGTTTACCGAACCGCACTCGTCCTGCCTGATGATGTCAGTCGCTGAGGATGTTCAGAAAGGATCGGTGTTTCTTCAAACACAAACCAGTCCTTAGTTAACCAGCTAACCTTCATAGCTTTATGCATGCATTTTATTTATCATTTTAAATTTATTGTGTTTTTAAGCTCGCTCGGTACGTTAACCGAATTATTCTTTTGATCACTATTAAGGTTTTCTGAATTGCGGTGGTAGGTAGATACCCGAATTTTTGCAGTGACCTCAGCTGACCTCATTCCACGGACATTGAAATCTGAATGCGGATTGATCGAATGAACTCGTGAAGCGAAATCGTTAATTAAAACACGTCCGTTGCTGATATGTTTGACTTTAACGTGCTTTTAATGAGGACGATTGGATTGCGCTGTACTTCATTCATTATTTACTATCTGTAACTTCCTGTACTTCGGACAGCGGCAGAAATTGTATCTGCCTACGTTCCCTAGGAAACATAATTAGGAGGTTTATATGCACAGATGAGTTAATAATAATAATTTTATTGAAAGGTGGCTCGTGGACAAAACCTCTGTGGCCGAGTGGTGGCTAAGGTAAGAAGTTGATTCCGCCCAAAAGCGCGTTACGTTGATGACATCATACAAGTCGCTCAGCACACGTTACCTGCATGCGAAAAGAACTGTCCGAGGGTGGTCGGCAAACACTGAAGGAGGCTCGTACCCAATGGTAGGTGACATGAAGCGCTGATAAAGAATAAAGATTATTTTGCCATAGGTACTTTGTCAATCGATCTTTAAAGATACATATTTATCTATCACATAATACACTTCGAATGTGTGTTATCTATGAATTTTTAATGGCACCAACCGCGGACGTATGTTGCCCCCTGTCGCCGCGAGGGCTGGACGTTCAAGTGGCTGAGGTGTATAATAAAAAATATCTATAAATGTAATGATATTGTATTATGTATATCAGTCATCTAGTACCTATAGCACAAGCTCTGCTTAGCTTGGGGCTAGATGATGCTGTGTGGATTGTCCGGCATTATTTATTTATTTATCTATCTATCTATCTACCTAAGTACCTAAAACACCTCGCGATACCCTGCCACGTGAAAATAACTCGTTCGCCAGTCTTCGCATACTTACATCAACAACTCGTTCCAAAAAGCTATCTAATCAATAACTCTTCGTAAGTACCCACATAATGAAACCTCTAGAAAACTTAACTTCAAAGAACCTTAAGGTCTTCTCTCCAACGCAGCAAATTAATTAGATCATAAGTATCAGGTCGTCCAATCAAGTTGATGGAATAAAGCGCGGGATTACCATCTAGTCATAATAATTCAAACTCCGCTTGTTAAAAATGTAAAACCGCTGAGCAAACGCCGCGCGAGAGAATCTGAAGCGTTTTGTCTGACAATATTTTACAGCGCGGGAGAAATAGGAAGTGGGAAATTAAAGTTAATTTTAAAATGGGTTAAGTAACAACTTTTTCTAATATATTTTATTTTGAAACAATCTTATCAAGAATAACTCATTTACTTCCTTCATAATAGTTAGGCATAATACTTACCGTAGGTACCTTATTATAAAAGCGTAACTTTGGATGAGTTTGGCCACAGTTCGGGTTGGCAGGCTAGGCACTGAATGCATGAATGAATATTTTATAGCGCGAATAGTTCCTTTTTGTTCGATATTTACCTTATTTTTTCCTCCCGGATTTTTAAGATCTATGAGACTATAATCTACTAGACTCGCTCGGAGCTTCGATGACCGATGTACTGTATAATTTATTGGTGATTTGAGGCTTTTTTCTAACTACCCCGATTTTGGCTGTGTCACGCGGCTAGTCTCACTCAAGTCTCACTCCTACGCCCAAATATATCGTGTGCGATGACTCAGCCAACACGTTGTTCACTGCACAAAGGGGCCAACTCGCTCTTAGGCTTGTTTTGAACGGACCTGAAATCATTTACTAAGTTTAGTTCATTCACAGCTTGTCCCTACAATGCAAGTTCCGAGAGTCTCCGACACGGCGACATCTGTCGGAAGTAGCTGCAAACACTTGCAATTTCCTAATAAAAGGATTTCACGCCATTTTAATTACTCTGCGCTCGAGTACGACTTAATTGCGTTTTAAAATGTAAGAGGATGAATACCTAACGATGAAGTCAGCTCCGTTTGTTCCCCTTGACACAAGAGTGTGGTTTAGGTAGGTAAGTACCTAACTTTTACAGATAAATCTTTCCTTTGTTTATTATGGTGGTTTGATTGGTGATTATACTTTTTCTAGCGGTCTATCGTTACTATTCTTGCATTTGTCAAACAGCACAAAGTTATGTAGATAAGATAAGATTATGTGTAGTTTGTGCTTCAAAATTAATTATTTTTTATTTTAAGGTGAACCAAATACGATGAGGTAGGAATTATGTCACGCCCAATCATCTTCCCAATAAGAGAAGCCGTAATAATTACGAGTAGGAAGGACTTATCAATCACCGATCACTCCATTTCAAAAAAAGTTCTTCTAAGAAATGAATGCGACTCGTTTTGATATTGGCTTAATATTAGGCGTAGGTAAGTAATAAAAAGAAATTAAATTGTAGATAAGTACTTTGGATAGCTTTTTCTACTCAAAGTATTTTTAAACTTACGCGATCTGAACACACAATAAAATTATTAGTAAGTAATATTTTATAATTCACATTACAATAAATTCAAAGGTGCGGGACTTTGTGGGCTTTTTAGAACAAGACCAAGAAAACTGTGACGGTCGATCTGAAATACTTACTAAAAACCAAACCTGGCGTATCGCGTACCTACATATACCTACATTCTGCAGTTTCTAGTCGATTCTCTAGCATGGGAAAGGGCAACGTCCTCTGAAGTAGGTAGGTACACACCGACCACGTAGGTACCTCATATACGTAGGTAGGCTCATACGATCTTTGCTTTTTATATATCACTAGCGGTGCGCCCTGGCTTCGCAAGGGTATTTAACAAAAAGTCCAAAATTATTTTCTTTACGTGTGTAAAAAGTTATTAAGTTGGTTTAAATTTGATATTTTCATACAGAACCTTAACTTTTTGAAAATATTTTTTAGCCTATGTTCATCAGGGATAATGTAGGATTATAAACATACAATCAAATCTTTCGTCTTTACTGAATTTTATGATTTTATATCTGAACTTAAATATTATAATGTATAAGTTCTGATATAAAATCATAAAATAAGCCCAGACGAGGCGTTTTCGTTATGTAAATTATAGTATGACCACACGGTGGAGCTTTTCCTTTAAAATTGTATGGCATAGACCGTGTACACTGAGATTGCAATAACCACCACCTGTATTCTTCCACATAACATATTTTCTGCCTTTTGAGTTGTTAAGTAAAAGTGTACCTATACGCTGTGTCACGTCAAATAAAAATATGCTCGTGAGGGCATCATCATTCCAAGACAATTTTGGAAAGTAAAAACAAAGGTCTGTTTGTTGTACTTTCCAAAATTGTCTCTGAAACAAAGGTCTGCAGGTTAGATACTTACTAGTTGCATTGTTAAAGTTTTCGAAGCTTTCGAAGCAAGTAATCGTTACGCGGGGCGTCGTCAGATAGTTTCTGTTCGGCACGGTTCAGTCGACGGCCAGCTTAACCGTTCGCGCGCCTTTTTGTCCATTTCACGGCGGCGCGTATTTTGTTCGTTTTCGCGCGTATTAACGGGAGTTAACAAGTGGTCAGCGGCGGTTTTACGCGTTTTTTTACGTCCGCGCTCACGTTCGTTACGGAGAGGGTTAATTTTTAGCCGCTCCTCGATTTTGGTGGAATAAAATGGTTGCCGGGCACCGCATTGCTTCGGGAGATGTAAAACTGATACGTTACGTGTACGTACGTACATATGTTGCGCAATTCGTGGTTGTGGTGTAAAAAACCGATTTGTAGCGAAATCTGAAGGACTGCAATATATCATTATAATATAACATATTGGTTGATATTGCTTAGGAGGTAATGTAAGTACCTAATGCAGATGGACGGTCTATGAAAGCTTATTTATTGTGTAGCTTTCGGTTTAGTTTCTTGACCACGTACATGATGACTGCAAGTACTTAAGTACAAAGTACTTATACTTATGGTGCCCACAGAATGACTATAAGTATTATTTTAGAAAATGGGTCTAAAACAGAATAAACACTCTACCCTCCTAATTCTGTGTCCGAAAATAAATATTTAAAACTAATAAATAAAACATAAAGCTTAACTTACAAACATTAACTAATACCAAACTATTAAGTTTGTCCCCCCCCGCAGCAAATTACTAAATGAAGCAGTTTTTCTTGAAAATAGTAAAGTTTAGTTTCGTGACCGCCCGCATCAAACAGCAGTTTTAAATTTAAAACTGCTGTTTTGATGTGTTTATACAAATTTTGATACATTCATAAATAAATGTCAAAGTTAACCGACGGAGCTGCCCAATCGTCAGATTACCTTTTTGTCGACACAGACCTTAGAACGTCAGAAGTTACGCATCGAACGCTCCGTTATCAATATCTCAAAAACACTTTTAATAGTATTATACCTAGCGAACCGTTAAAAACGGTGTATTAAAACGTAAAACTGTGTAAAATGTGAAATGTTACCAGTTATTCCATAATGTTATCGACTAAAGTTCGCCCTCATTGAAGCCCGCCCGACTTGCGGTCAGGTTGTTATGTTTATACTTTTATTTGTCCGAAACTTTGCCCGCTGCAATATTACAGTTTCCAAGTTTTAAGCGCTAATGATTTTATGAGTTAGCTACCTCAATGCACTTTAAACTTAGAACAGTGAAGGTTACAAAGTACTAACCGTGGTATACTTTCATTATTATTGTTTAATATAAGTTTTTTATTTAAGAATTTGGAAAAGAAACGGCTTAATTAAAACTAATAGTGGATGGGTAAGTAAAGCCTATCAGTTTCTGCGGGTAAACAATGATAACTGAAGCCAATCCAAAAACAAACAAAAAGCTTAGCTGGTAGTAATATGGACCGACTTACTAATGTGCTAGATGATGTTGTGTGGATTGTCCAGCATTATTTATTTATTTAATATAGAAAACATTACATCATACTTATATCATTAATATGTATATAGACCAATATACAGAATACAGTCAATTTGGTTATTATAATCTACAAGGGAAGTCTAATTAATTACTTTTTAAGCAAGTTTGCTCAATAATAAAAGTTGTTTTTTGGGTTCGATTCCCGCCTTGGGACATATATTTGTATGATCTGCAAACATCTGTGCTAAGGGGTTCGTTTCGTTTAAGGGGTCGTTGTCTATGTATGGTAAAAATATCTATCTTTGTAACAATATTGTATTAAAAATATCATTCATCTAGTACCCATAATACAAGTTCTGCTTAGCTAGGCCCAAGCTAGATTCTAGCATTATTTATTTATGATTTATTATTGCCTGAATGAAAAGAAATCCTTTATTGGAATATTGAGTTTTTAACTTAATATATTATGAAGTTAAATAGGTAACATGTGCCCGCATAGAAAGTTTTGCTATTCTGTTGTAAAATATACACTCAGTACGACCTCATGCTGAGAAGATGGTTCTTACTTATTCCATTTATATTTACGGATATACTATAACTACATGGATGTTTAAAGTTTATGCAAAGCGGTGTATTTAAGTGCATCCAAATGCAAAAGTTTTTTGAGTAATTAAATTTTGCTTCACGCAATAAATTATAATCTTGTGTATTATTTCAGAAGTTCGTTTAAGCTGCCCAAACAGATGCGATCACACCATTTACAAGGCAAACAAATTTTTCAGTGTCACCTGAGCTCCAAGCGTTTAATTTATCGCCGGGCTAATGGCGTCTACAGACCTATCACTTGTTTAAAATTGAAATGGTATTTATATTTTGATATTGGATTACTTTGAAGTGCGTCTTTTAGCTCTTCTCTGAAGGCTACCCACGTTGTCGCGTCGTCGTGACGCACGACAAGTGCGCATCTGTGGGGTGACACGGTGCGGCGAAGTGCGCTCTGTCTAATCGAATCTGATCAGACAGTTCACATTTATACTTAGACAAAGCAAACATTACATTGTTTATTCTACCGCTAGGATAACATTATATTCATTTCTCACTAACTACATAAATAAGACAACACTCTCCAGTCTTCAACTTTGATCCAGTCGCTTAATATGGTTGGGAACAGACGACAGCTATAGGCATAATTTTTTTATTGTATTCCTGTGCAGCACGAATGAGTTGGCCAGCTGTCAGGGCCAGACTTCAGCAAAGTGATGCGAGGAGATATGTGGAGATATCTGAAGCGGACACGAGAAGTATGAATAACGATCTTCTATTGGGAGTGTACACCACATTTCTAGTCCAGTCAGCGTCGCGTCGGTCGGTGGAGTCTGGCCCTAAGGCAGCAACAACATTCTGAGTTCAATGTTTAAAAACATGTTGACTCTTGACTTGGCTCTGAGGTAAAAACATGTCGCGTATAAAAAAGCCCTTACACATAATTTATGATCTCCGTTTATTCGAGCGCTGAAATTAAATAAAAAATAATGCACAGGATTTAGTCGCGTGTCGCTGTAATCCTAAGTAATAGATGGCTGTCTCCGTTCTGCGGCGATCCTGGGTTGTCATGAACGACGGAAATATAATCTGTGGAAATACTTTTCATAAAACAACTTACTTTTACAAATATCATATCATACCTATGAGGTAAGTAGCGGGTAATCTGGGCTCTCTGGTGCAAAAGTATGACTTAGCTAACAACTAAGCTAGGTTTTAATATAAAATAATACAAACATTTTCAATGCCTACCACTCATGCATTCACTGTTGAAAACGCCTCCTCTAAACAAGGGTTTATTGTCATAATCACCTCGCTTGGCAGGTGGATTGTTGAACGCAGTGAAAGTACCAAAAGAACTAGAGATAAAAAATAAATAAAAACACAGAGCGAAGCTGCTGCTCTTTCTCTTTCAGGCGGTTCTTCCACTTTTGACATCCACGAGTTGCGTTCGACTGATCGATTCTTAGGTCGACAAAATGTATAAAAATTATCAACATACACTTTACACTTATATAATACTTAGCTAAATATTTTGATATAATCTTAGCTTTATAAATTCTCACAATTCCGTCGTACCGTATTAGTACAAGGAGTGTGGAGCAGAGTGTATGTAATGTAATGTAAGGGCCCTCTGAGTGGTTGCCGAAACAATTTGCAGAACGAGGCTCGAACGACTCCACTCCGATTAATGAGGGAAGGTCAACTCCAGAGCTGGATCATTCTAAATTAAATCTTCAAGAACGATCAAACTCTGTATTTCCAAGTACTTGACGCTGCTTTGTGTGTGTGAATCAAATCAAAATCAAAGTTCTTATTTCCTTACAACCAACAGGACTCTTGGACACGTCACAAAATACAAATTACATAAGCAATACTGGGAAATAAATTTAATTAATTGTTCACTTCAATCTTTTTGAGGTAAAGCGAACACGAAACCTTTACCTTGTAAAAGTTATTTTTTAAAAGAAACTCTTAAACCATCAAAATATATATTTTTTTTGGGACGACCGCTAAAATGTTTCTGTAATAACCTATTTCGACAAATCCGTTCAGCTTTGGCTTGAAGAAGTTAATAATTTTTAACATTAAATAGTGTAATCTCAAATCGTACAGAAAACCATTATAGCTGAAATTAGGGCAGAGCAAGAAAATTTATAAATCGTACACTTTCGGTGTCAAGTACGATCGTTAAAAATAATTTGTTATAAAGTCGTCTCTGCCATTCGGTTATCTTGACACGTTTAACATTCGGTTTTACCCACTCCGCTTGTTAAATCTCAATGTTAGCTGAACAGAATAACAAGCCTCCTTCTAGCTTTAATTATAACTTGAATAAATGAAATTGGCCCTTAATAATTCAAAATGAAACGTTCATTCAGACCACTCCAATATCACAAAAAGGGGCCTTGTCAAAATATAACAGAGTACCTGTGTTGCCCTGTGTTTATTTATTCCAAAAACGGTCAGTTGAGTCTTTGACTGATGAACTGAAAACAACCCGCCGAGTGATCTGGACGTAGACCGGGAGATTGCGGCGCGTCGGCGGCGCCCAATGCGGCGTGATGACGGCGGGCCGGCGGTGTGACGACAGCGAGACGACGGCGTGACGGCGGCGGCGGGGCGGCAGGTAGATCTCTTTATTCGTACAGACAGCGATATAATAATTCAAGATGACCGTATGTATTTGTGAACGTTTTTCTTACTGCTCTTTCATTATTTTAACTTTAGTCGTTAAGGAACTAGATGGTACTTATTTAGTTTATATAGCTATGCAGTTAAAATAATTGAGGAATCATTATTTTATTCTGTTTGCTCTGCCTATCTGTGTACACAGATATTTACTTAACTTGGTGGCTTAATTGTGTATTGTGTATGAGCTTAAAGAGCGAAAAAAAACGTGAAACCCTTGTTTCTTGTTACATGCACTCTGAAGCAGGTGACTGTCAGGCAGCATGTAACTGCCAATTTAATAAAGCAACAACTTATTCAGTTAACACTTCGGGATAAAGGAGAGCCTGGCTCGATAAACTTGATGATGTAAATGGAGTCCAGCAGCCTTCCGCTCTAAGAACAAAGGTCCGATCCATCGCGAGGACAAGTAAACACGGAAACGGCTCAATCATATTGTTTCCATTTAATCTATGGCAAGGCTAACAAAACGCCGTGATTGACCGTCGCTCGTGGGGAAATCAATGGTGGCTCCCGTGGGGGAATCAATGGTGGCTCCCGTGGGGGAATCAATGGTGGCTCCCGTGGGGGAATCAATGGTGGCTCCCGTGGGGGAATCAATGGTGGCTCCCGTGGGGGAATCAATGGGTGTTCTGGTGAGAGCAAGCCCCGGGCTGACCACGAGCCCAAGCCGGAGGCTGTAGGATTGTATTTGAGAGACCTGCACGAATGTTTTAATAAGAATACCCCGTTTTAACATTAGCACAAAGTGACTTATTTCAGTCGTTATCACAAAAATAATTTTTACTTAACATTATAATTTAATTTCACGTTATTTTTTCATAAAATTATTTGTAATTTTACAGACAAATTAAAACACCAAATGAATTCCTTTTAAATCACTTTCATAATTTCATTTTCAAAGGGCTTCATTCATACTGTGAAATGGCACCAATTCAGATGAAAATCGGAAATCATTTATGATTTTGTACTTCACAGAATCTACAATTTGCCGAAACCAGCTGTATTGAGCCTCTAATTCTATAATGGGCGTGATTACGCCGGAGTCGCCATTGATTGCTTCTATTCAAAGCAATTTGACACAACTTGACACAAGCGGACAAACGAACGGGCCTAGGGTCGAACACCTAGTAGGGCCTCAGCCGTTGCGGACCTGATAAATGAATCTACGATTTTAGCGGATTTGTTAAACTTCAGTCCTTGTCCAACGTGATTCTTGCAAAAACAATACTTGTATTTAACGCATTTCGACTATTGATACGTTTCAGAAGTTCCGTTCATTCTAACGTATACTGACTAGCGTTACGGCGCGTAATGTACCGTGTTACACAGCGTTGCGTCCGTGCAGTTGGTACGGAGAAAGAAGGCGTTCGTAACGAGCGACAAGAAAAAATCCTGCGAACGATACATACGAGCCCCGTAACATCTGTCACAGAAACACAAAATACTTGGAGAATTATAATCAGCCTGAGACTGGACAACCTATTACCTAACTCCGAAGCCCGAACAAAAACGACACGTCAAAGATGACTTCTCGATACTCATTAAAGCAAACTCAGGGCTCAGAACAAAGTAAGTGCCTGAATCTGCTCTCAAAAAATAATGTTATAAGCTGTTCTAGTAAGAAATAGTGAAATATATGTATTTTGTAAACTAAAATTAAATAGGATTCAGGTGACATTGGAATAAATTGTTAGTCACGAAGTTTGAAATGTAAGTTACATTTAAACTTGGACCAAATCCAAACTTGGCATTTGATGAAAGGGTATTAGATTTTTCTATTACATTAGAATTGTATCGCAATCTTGACAAACCTTTGATTTTGAATAAATAATTCTAAGTAGATAGGTAAGCCGAGCGTCTCAACCCTCACGGGTCTAGAGAGCCAATTAAATAAAGTAAGCTACTAATAATATTGAACAATGATCTAGGTACCAGAAACTTGAAACCCATATCATTGGTAACTACACCAACAATATAATATTATCTGCAGGTAAGTGGGAATACTCGTGAATAAAATTCAAATGATATCTCATATCGGAGTCGATGACAAAGGTCATCCTCAGGAGGCTGGCGCATGGCGCTCTCCATTAAAAGTTGAATGAATGCGGCGAGTTCGCGCCCGCTCCCCGGGGCTCCACTTGACGAAGGTCCTATTTATTCTCCAGGTGTATTATTGACTCGAGATTGCGGGAGCTTGCTCTAACCTTTACCTTTGTTACTTGAGCTTAGTTTTTAGTGACATGTTTTCGGGAAAGTGTTTTAGGTTACTTTAATGGTTTATTTTGCCCGCGGCTTCGCGTTTGTTCGGTAAAAAAGTAGCATAATCATGTTTTCTATGTATAATAAAAATATCTATGTACTCGTATATTATTATGTAATTATATCAGTTATCTAGTACCATAACAAAAGCTCTGCTTAGCTTGGGGCTAGATAATGCTATGTGAATTGTCCAGCATTATTTATTATTTTATTTACTTTCAAACCGGCCTGAACACCATAACGAGACAAAAGCTGGTCATTATCAAGTAATTAGACCAGATATTTTTTATTAACGCTTATTTTGATCATGTAGGTTGTATTATATATTTGACTCATGTAGTATACCGTTGGAATGGCCATGAACTAGAGGAGTATTCAATGAACCAATATAATGGCATAAAAACGTCCTACAATCTGTTAGAAACACATTAACGTTCGTGTATCGCAGGCACAGTACTTATAAGTGACTTCAATACAGAAGCCATTTACACTTTCCATTTAGAAGTAATAATCGCGCAGCTTATTAGACTTATTTCCACTTGTATCACTTACCGAGTCGCGTCAGAGAGCGCGCTTTTACACTTTTTGCTCATTCCTTTAGGGCTGCCGCGAGCTTTACTGTAAGCAGCTTTTTTCTTTGAAATAAGATTCTTTTGAAACAGTTTCGAAAGGATTATTATCCTTTATTGAGCATTATGATAAGTTTCTGATAACGTTAACAGTCCCACTACCGATCACAGATTTTTTTTATTTATTTAAAAAGACTTTTATATAGATTGAAAAGTTGAAAGTTATTTTATTATATATTATGTTATTTTCTATCTATGTATGTTTCTATCAGCATCAAATAAAATGCATTAAATTTGTGTCCAATCCATTCCGTAGTTTGCCGTGAAGATGGAATTAACAACCATCTGATCCAAAAAATTAAAGTTGGTCTTAGTAAGAGAGCATAATTTTTTTTTGTTGTACTTTATTTATTCTACAAGTTTATTACAATAACATATTCTTTAAAGTTTTTTAAATTGTGGATGAATAAATGAACAAAACTGAGCATCCATCTCGTGTGGTCTTCTCACTTTTCGAAAAGTTCCAGCAGAAAATTATAACAAAAGTCCAACTATGTTCAAGTCGAATCCAGTGTTCAGCTATGTTGGTAGAAAACCCGTGCAGCCGTTCTGATATAATTCTGAGAGAGGTAACTTCGCGTGAAAGTTTGCCGCGCGCGACCCTGCGAGCTGGGTGTGAAGAGCTTTTTATCATGTAAAACACCTTTGTCTACAGTCTATTAACTGACAAATGCGTCTGAAAGGGTTCCGATTTTTCCTTTGTAATGGAAATATGAGGAAATACGCTGAAATACGCTATCGCAGCGGTCGACGATATTTTTGTTTCATTTTCAATTTTGTGTTACAATCACCTGCGGGGTTTTTCAATAAAAAAGTGCATATTTACTTTAGTAATTGAACGGAATAAATGAATAATTTAGCCGATTTATTCATACCTGTTAAGAAAGCAAAATCTATTTAGGGCTTTTTCATTCAACTAACCAACCATTGGGTGTTGTGAAAAAAAAAAACAATTGACTACAGAGATTTTATTAAAACCCTACTGAAATAGAACACTAGGAATAGTTCCTTAAACCTAAAATCCCACATGAGCCTCTCATCTCACACAACTAGCTCCCCACTTACACAGCATTAAATCATTAAATCCGTATCAGGCCGCATTTAACTATTAATGATCAAATGTATCGCTAATTTCTCCCCCATTTAGTGCCATTAAAACCTCCGCGCCATTAGCTGGCCTATTAACGTGCATAAAACTAATTTATAACAAACTTGCGAGTCCTATCTGAGCTAGCACGTGCGGCCTTTGTGTCTCCTGTGGAGGGCATGGGGAAGATAGAATAGTACTTCACTCTTTCAATATTTTGCAACTTTTACCAGTATTATGGCGAAATGACAGATACATTCCGTGTAAATTTTTCAATACAAAAATTGACGATTCTGCGTTCAAGACCACGGACGACGTGGTCAAGCCATTCCCTGACACTGAAAGGGCGCGCCGGTGTTGTTCGTTAATTATTCAATGTTATTGAAAAACTAAATCGGTTACATTAACTACATCTCTGTGAAATACCAACATTTGTACTGATTGGAGTTTTGGGGATGTCTGGTAACAAATGCGCATCGGTCTAACGCTTTCGGATTTATTGAAAATCTGTTTCTGGACAGTGTCTGCCAATAACCGTTTTGTAACATATTACCGACAGCTTTCTACGGTGTGCAAATTGGCGAAGTTTACAAGAATATGGCTACATACCACACATTAATTATTATTATTTTGTCTTAGTCATAAGTTTCGAGAATAAAGAATTATTATCTTATCTTATCTTATTAATAACACCAGAAAAGGGTTTCAAGATTTTGTAATGTTTTCAAAATCGCAGTGCAAAATGAATGATATACTTATATTTGGATAGAGGATCCTTAGTATATATCGTTGAAAAGCGATTTTGAAGAAAAAGCAGTACCTCACTGTTTTTTTGCAAATATGCAATGTTAGGGCCACCACCGTCCAACAGAAATGTTCACTTTAGTAAAACAAAAGAGGGAGTTATTTAAAAAGGGAGGAGGGGTTTATTTAAAAAGTTTGTATCGATGTGTAGCGTCGTAGGTACTCTACGACGTAGCAGATTCGTAGCACTTTTTGGTTCGCCGCCTGAGTACTCAGAGGTAACTCAAAATTTAGGAACATAATTTTTGACAAATTTTCATTAACATGTGCAAAAAGTTGTGTAATAAATTTTGATCTGGGGGATTATAATTGTAATGCGCTCAAAATCTATCTTTATGTCTGTTTACAGAAAAAGGGATGGCAAAGCAGAAGCTCGTATCTAATGTTTAAAATTTGTAACTAAGAACTATTTATTTATTTATTTCGGAACACCAGCGACGTCAGCTACAATAATGTCTATAGAGTTCAAAATTACAATATAGAGCTAATAATAGGTATTCACTAATAGAATCTAAAAAAGCTATTTAAGAGTGAATACCAACAAAAATGGTGACAAAAAGAAAGCGTACTTTATGGGAAACCACAAAGTGCCCATACTTAAACTAGTGATATAAATAATAGAAAACATAAAACAGAGTAATACACTTATCGAAAACCGACCAAGACCTAGATTAAGTGCCAAAAAAGTCCAGAGTCATGCGACGCCTTGCGCTGGGAATGCTGGTATGAAACAATGTCCAACTTCTTGCTGAAGTCATTGACAGTTCTGCTCACTCGCACCAAAAACGAATTCTGTCTATAGTTAGTTGAGGTTCCAGGAACGAACATGTAGTGGAGCGTTGAGTCTAAGTTGCTTACGAGGAATGTTAAAGTAGCTAGGCGTCCGTTCGCCTGCTTAGTTTTTACTTCAAGTTAAGTTAGTGCACTTCAAAGGGCTTTTCAGAGAGATTTGATAAAAAGTAAATGGCAAAGAATCACGAGCAGCCTGCCTATCATTATTAGCTAGTCAAATTGTAGTCCTCGTTCCAAGATTTAGTTTGTATCTTTTGAAGTGTATGAGCAGCAAATAATTAATACATGTTGACTAGTAGTTTGAGAAGTGCATCGAGCATTCTACCTTGGCTATCCCTCCGAGTCATGTTACTGCGAAAGTTCAGTTTCGTTCATTAGACTTAAGTCCTCATTGCGTTGGACATCCGCCAAACGCCGGTAATTGTCGCACTGTGACTGCGACACAGATGGCAGCTCCCTACAGGAAGCTCCTATCTGTTTTAGTTCCTTTGTAATGGATTTCAGATCTTATTGTTATAGATAATAAAGTTAAATAGTAAAGTTTGGTGAGAATTAAAAAAAAAAAGGTATGTAAGATCCATTTATTATCATAATACGAAGAGGAAGCATCAATTGCTGAACGGATCTTGATGAATTATGGAAATAGATTGTATCCTGGGTTAAAACGTAGGATATTTTTGTTAAAACGCGAGTCTAAAAGGTACCTATCTAGATTATAACGATAGATAACTTATCAATATTTTACTTCTCTTTGATAATATATTCTCTGGACAGCAAGGAACGTTTCCAAGATTAACTTCACTAATAAGACTTTGTAAAAACCTCTTGAGCGTCATCCAATTAGCAAGAGGAACCTGAAGAATGGCTTCTTGGTTTAATATTATATTGTCAGTTATTCATAAAACTGTTATTATAACTCAAGATACATCGAATCGATAAAGATACAGGCATTTAACACATATCCAACGAATAAATGGCAGTTTTTAAATAAACCCAAAATCTAAATCAAAGTGTTTTATTTCCTTTAGACCTAACAGGACTCTTGGACACAATATCATAAGTAATACTGAGAAATTAAGTGATCACTTGATTCTTTGTTCACTTCAATCTTTTTGAGGTAAAGTAGCGAACAAGAAGCCTTTACCTTGCTAGTTTGTTAGTTTTTAAACCTTTTTGTCGTCTAGATAATCTGATTTTTTATAGTAAGCCTCTTTGGAGAACTGTTTAAAATTATTCTTTATGACAAACACATGCACACGATATTTATATTTCTAGGTATGAGTTGAACTAGCTTACAGCGGTTCCGTGAATTTTGAAATGAATATTAATATTTCCCTCAAATTTATTACACAAATAAAATATTTAGGTCCTTACATATGAAATTGGCGTTTTGTATGGGAGGAACAAAAAGTCGAATATTTTTTAATATAATATATTTAATTAATCAAAGTATGAACCATTATTTTCTATGCACTTTTGCCATCTTATAGGTAGTTCATTGATCCCTTTACTAAAAAAACCAGTCGGACGGGAATCAATAAAATCTTTGAAGGCGATTTGGACTGCCCCATCGGAGTTGAATTTTTTCCCTTGCAAGAAGTTATCCAAATTTCGAAAAAAATGGTAATCTGTTGGAGCAAGGTCCGGGGAGTACGGAGGATGTCTTAGACTTTCCAATTGAAGCTCTTCTAATTTAGTAGCCGTCTGTTGCGCAGTGTGTGGTCTAGCGTTGTCGTGAAGCAGCAGTGGCGTGGAGCGATTGACCAGCCTAGGTTGTTTAGCCGCTAGCTTTTCCATCATGGTTTGCAATTGCTGACAATAGACATCAGCCGTAATAGTCTGGCCAGATTTGAGAAAACTGTAATGAACAATACCGTCACTAGTCCACCAAACGCTTACAAGTAACTTTTTTGGGGTTAATTTTCGCTTGGGGCAGGATTTGGCTGGCTGGCCAGGATCCAACCATTGCGCTGAGCGCTTCCGATTATCGTAAAGAACCCATTTTTCATCACAGGTAATGATTCGGTTTAAAATACCTTCATTATTGTGCCGGTTTAGTAATGTAACGCAGCAGTCGACGCGCGTTTGCCGGTTTGCTTCAGTCAATTCGTGAGGTACCCACCTTTCAAGCTTTTTAATCTTCCCAATTTGCTTCAAGTGAATTAAAACAGTTTTATCACTAACACCGCAGCCTGCAGCTAACTCGGACGTGGTTTGCGATGGATCCGCTTCCAAAGAGGAGAAATTTGTGATTAAAGTGGCCAGTACGAAAAACGCCAATTTCATATGTAAGGACCTAATATAAATATGTATTCATCATCATCATCAGCCTACAATAGTCCACTACTGGACCTCTAGGCCTCCCCAAATGAGCGCCATAGATGGCATTATTCATCATTTGGGGGTTATTGCCCATAATCCCCACGCTGGGCATGCGGGTTGGGGATCGCAGTACGGTGGAGTTGTTCTGCAGAGGGCGCTGCTGCCCACTCCCCGGTGTGTTTCCCTTAGTCGCCTCTTACGTTACGACACCCACGGGAAGAGTTGGGGTGGTGAAATTCTTTGCCGGCACCACTCGGCAAGTATGTAGTACACAACCTTTTTTACAACTTTATACAAATACAACGAATATTTCGTTCATAATCTTATCAACAAAAAATTTATGAATTTTTGAATAAAAATGAATTTTTCATGCGGATCCCTAACTTTTTAGGGTTTTGCCATCGGTTGCAAAACCCTTATGAAATCGCTTTGGGTCTGTTTTGTGTTTTGAATCTTTAATATCTCAGAAACTACTGCAGCTATTGACTTGAAATTTGAAATAATAATATATTTTGTGCGCCCGCACATATTTATAGAAAAATAAATGAAAATAAATGAAAAATCAAAATGAAGATTTTCCATACAAATTTTGAAATCGAAATTTTAAATGGAACGTACAAAGTCGAAAGTGGTATCAAATGAAAGGTACTCGTTTGTAGATTTCAAAATAGTTTTTGAAATTTCGGTAGATTTCATACTTTTTAAAATATTTTGAAAATGGTCAAAAAAATGACCGTTCCCCCCCCCCTATCTCCGAAGATTGCAGAGCGGTCGACGTGATATGTGCCAAGTGTTTGTAGGTATTGATCTATATTTTATAGGAAAAATATAGAGAAGTCTGAAAAAATAATACTTTTTGAAATATGGTCAAAAAAGGGCGGGAAAAATTTCTAAAGGGGTGACTACCCCCCCGAGTTGGGTATCAAATGAAAGGTATTGGTTTGTACATTCCAATGCAGTTTTTGAAATTTCGATAGATTTTATACTTTTTGATATATTTTGAAAAAGGTCGAAAAATTGACCGGTACCCCCCCTCTATCTCCGAAGATTGCAGAACGATCGATTTAATATGTACTAAGTTTTTGTAGGTATTGATCTATATTTTACAGGAAAAATATAGAGAAATCTGTAAAAATAATACTTTTTGAAATATGGTCAAAAAAGGGCGGGAAAAATTTCTAAAGGGGTGACTACCCCCCCGAGTTGGGTATCAAATGAAAGGTATCAGTTTGTACATTTTAATGCAGTTTTTGAAATTTCGATAGGTTTTATACTTTTCGAAATATTTTGAAAAAGGTCGAAAATTTGACCGTTCCCCCCCCTCTATCTCCGAAGATAGCAGAGTGATCTATATAAAATGTACTAAGCGTTTATAGATATAGGTCTATATTTTACAGGAAAAATATAGAGATGTCTGTAAAAACAATACTTTTCGAAATATGGTCAAAAAACGAATTTTCATACAATGGGGGCTATTTCATTGAGAGCAATATCAAATCAAAGGTATGGATTTCGACAATTCAAAACAGGTTTTAAAAATCATCTAAGTTTCATACTTAGTGAAATACGTAGAAAAAAGTCGAAAAAATAATTGTAGGTACCAACCCACTTACCTACCCACTAATCTCTGTAGTAACTGTAATAGTAGGGTTCCACAGCGCCACGAAACCGTTGTTCTCAAAATTTTAAAGTCCATACCCAATGTATTCCACTGCGCTCGAAGAATATTTAGATAATAAGGTTATTGAATTCATGAATTCCACCGTGCTCCAAAAAAATATGAGAAGAGTAATGTATCCTGGATAATCCACACAACATCATTTAGCGACAAGCTAAGCAAGCTTGTGTAATTCCTACTACTACGATATCTGTTATACTTAATAAAGTATATATAAGTATCACATTAGATGATTTATTTTTGTGTACGTAGAAAAGGACTAGAACACTCGAACAAATAATCTGCAGATCTTACAAATATTAGTCCCGAGGCGGGAATCAAACCGCAACCTCCTGCGTTGTAAGCCCACCGCGCTAACAGGTCGTCAATATATGTACCTACCTAAACGACAAAAGTTCAAAACCCTCGGCGCGCGAGTTACACTCGCACTTGTCGTACTTGTTTAATATATTCTATAGCCTAGATGAACATACATCAGGCAAAATTAAAGATTATAATGGTGAAAGAATTTTTCAAATCGGTTCAGTAGTTTCGGAGCCTCTTCGATTTAGATATATGCATGTAACCTATCCTATAATTTAGTCTTGTTTTTTTTTTTTCATTCAGGCTGTGAGATGTCAATCTGCACGAGATAGTTGGCAGATGTAGGAAGTGGAAGGAGACAGGGCGTAGTCGTGAATGAAGTTATCTTTTACTCAATGCTAAAAAAACCAAATGCATAAAATTCATGTTACCAAATGTAAGAGAATTTCCTACTAAAATTATGCTAAGGGATGATATAGTTCCTCTTGTAAAATCTACCATTTTCCTAGGGCTACATATTGATTCCTCTCTGCAATGGAGACCGCAAATTGATGCTCTCGCAGGCAGACTTAGTTCAGCAGCCTATGCAGTTCGAACAATTAGATATATTACCGATGAAGATACAGCTAGGTTAGTTTATTTCAGTTACTTTCATAGTATTATGTCCTATAGTATTTTGCTATGGGGACAGGCGGCGGACATACAGACTATCTTTGTACTACAAAAAAGGGCGATCCGTGCGATTTATAAATTAAAGCCACGCGATTCTTTGAGAGAATTATTTAAAGAAATAAATATCTTGACAGTAATATCACAATACATCTATGAAAATTTAATGTATACGCATAAAAACAGAGACAACTTTTTGAAAAACTGTGATGTTCACACTAGAAATACTAGAAACAAAAATAAATTACTTATACCATCGTACAGATTACATAAGGTAGGGAAGTCATTTATGGGAAATTGCGTGCGCTTCTATAATAAGCTTCCATCTGAAGCAACTGAGCTCCCTATTCGTAAATTTAAACAATACATAAAACAAAATCTTATTAAGAAAGCATTTTACTCGATAGATGATTACGTTAACGATAATAATGCTTGGCCAGATGTCGCTCCATTCCACACCGACAATAGCATGTAAGAAATAGAAATTGAATGTTGTGCTTAGCTACATAATATGTATTTAAATAATTACTGACATGTATCTAAATCATTTTAAACTTAGATTTAGATAGGCAAAAACAAACATTGTATTAGACACATAAGTTACATATGAATCTACTAGTGGTTTCTTTTTCACTTCTTCCACTAGTGGACAAAAAATTGAAGTGAAGAGAAATCAATAACAACTTATTTCTTTGTAATAATAATTAACTGTATGAAATTTGACTTGTCTAAGTGCTTATTTTGTAAGCCTAAAGAAATAAAGTTATTGAATCTGAATCTGAATCTGAAGAGGCCGCCGTCCCTCAGTGGACTTGGATAAGTTGAACTTGAGCCGTAGTCTTCAAGATGTATATCTATTTATTTTAATACAATTTTCATAATCTCCTTCCTCTCCTGAGAATGTATTATGTAGCAAATAAATCACCTTTAACTAACTTCTGAGGCAACGTAGTATGTACTGTGCAGTTAGTCTGTGGACAAGGTATGTATCTCTTGTTTTAATAATAACTTCGAAAAGGACATCATTCATTTTGGACCAAAAATCAAAAGTGCCGGCCAACGAATAATTTTGATGTATTCCGGTTAAGCATAATATTAGCACCATTTTTTGTTATGAAGGCTAAGTTGTAGGTGCAGCATATGAATTGTTATTTCAAGTCAAAAATCGATATTTCCGGTAGGGTGCTGTTCACATACTATGTGCATAATATGGTACATGTGCTTTGCAAGACACCAAGAAGAGTCAAGGCCTCCGGCGGAAGGTCTGGAAGACCTTATTGTAAGAAATTAATGAATTGTAGGTAGATAAGGAGGATAAGATTGTGATAAAATAGGGAAGTTTGACCCACGGGAAAGTTTGAGATACGAGAGAATAATTTTATACTGTTAATAATATATCGAAAAATACTATACGTATTTATGTTAAAAACACCAAGTACCACAGCATAAAGGTACTTAAGTAGTACGAATGTACGATTACAGAATTCAATAAGAAAGAAGAATTCAATAACTTTATTTTTTTAAGGTTTACAAAATAGGCACATAGGCAAGTCACATTTTTATTAAAATTGTTATTAAATAAGGATTCACTTATTTTTTTTGTCCATTTGTGGTGTATCTTACTACATAAGTAAGACCAAAATGTTATAGAGGTCATAAAACGCTTGTCCGGTTTGTTTTCAGTGAGTAGGTGCCCACTCACACAAAACATAACATACATCGCAGTACCTGAGCTATCGCATCACATCTTACTACACCTATTCATACAACCGTAAGTAGAAATCTGCAGAAGCCCGCGTGAAAAGCTAATGATTTCGTGCTCCAGTGTACTTAATACATATTTACCCTCCATAATATTAATCCAGCTATTACAACAAAAGATAATTCGCTCGTCTCTGGAGACTCATCGCTCCTCATTATATTTCGTGTACGTAACAGAAAATAACGGGAAGTACCTACGAGTACAGTCCGCGTCGGAACATAATGCAATGGAACCTTTTCGATCTAAGGCTCGGTAGCGTCTGCTTTGCTTTGATATTTGCTAAATGATTCGATGGAATTACTTTTTCGGTGATTTATTCAGCTTGTATTTGGATAATGTTCGTCTAAGCTCATGCGTGAGTGATAAATAAATCACACTGGAAATTTTATACATTTCAGGCAACACAAGGATAGTGCAGATGGTAAAAAATATTCTAAGACCCTTAAACCAAAAGGATATCTCCAATATTTACATTTTTACTTACCATAAAAATTATACACTACCATGAACCTTACCTTAAACACCTATACCTTAAAATTCTTACAAAAAAGTTAAGGTACCTAGTAATCGAGCGCCGTAAGTCTTTGATCTCCTTTGCTAATTCAAAAACTAACTTTACGATTTTCGAACATTTTACTACGACAAGGTTCCATCCCATTCTGTTAGCGCGCGTATTTAAACGAAAATAGTTAGAGCCGAGGGTAATGCTTTGATTAGGCGGATGTAATGAGGTACCTGGATATACCTACTTCATAAGAATTAGGGATTCGCGTTGAACTTCCCCGGGTGCTCGTGAGGTTGATACGTTTTTAGATGGATCGCTATAATCTGTGCTTTTCCTTGGGTCAGAAGAGGAAATATATTATTATATTCGGGCAAAAACAAGCCCTGTGTTAAGATACATACTAGGTCTTTTATATTCTCTCCGATACAACAAACAGGACTGGATCTTAAGATGCGTCATAAAAATATGTTTTTCTGGACAAGTGGAGTTATTGTAAGACACTGGCCTATTTTGATTTCATTTGACTTGATAATCTAATATGCTTACCTTACAATGAAACTCTGAAGTTCACAACAAAAATATATGTTATTTCCATATACTCGTAGGCATCCTTAAACAAAACTCTACAGCAAAACGTCTGTATAAACTAAAATGCAAGTCTCCACAAGGCGCATTTCAAATAACTGTCCAAAGGAATCCATTTACATTGCAACATCGCAGTCACAAAGGCAAATTGAATTCTCGTGCAAAGCCGCAGAGCTCACAGCGGCTCGTATTTTCTTTCTTTCACTTAATTTCAATCGGGTGGAGTCCATCAGATTACAGCGTGAACACACGCCGCGCTCGGATTTGTGCCCCTTGCCGGGTAGGGTGCGCACTCTTTACTTATTCATCTATACTTTTTTATTTTTGACTTTGTGGCGCGGTGGGCGAAGGTCCGCCTGCGACGCAGGAGGTTGCGGGTTCGATTCCCGCCTCAGGACAAATATTTGTACGATCTGCAGATATTTGTTCAGGGCGTTCTGGTCGTTTTCTATGTATAATAAAAAACATCTATATGTAAGTATATGTAAGACAGTTTTGGATATAGTTTGTGTGGCGAGATAAAAACAGTATTGCGTTGCTCTGAAATCAAAGTTTTATTTCAGTAAAAAAATAATACTAAGTACAATTTATAACGTAGCTTATTATCTAATTATCTTACCTGAAATCAAAGAAACGACAATTAAAGTTTCTTTTTCCACTTTTTTACCTAATTTACAAATAATAATTGGAAATCGAATCTCTTGACTTTTATAAAAAAAACAACTTCCATTCGTCTTTGAGCATGACATTGAATGACATCTCTGAAGTATCTGTCAGTGTCACGGGGTCAGTCAGTCAGTTTAGACAAAGCGCACCAAAATTCAAAGAAAGAAAATTAATATACTACTTAATTTTCTTTACATCTCCCCCCATCAAATAGGAAAATTTTCTCTTAAATTTTCACCTAGAAAACGGAATGAGTTTTGTGACATGAAACAGATTTGATTCTGGTTTCTTATGACCTGTATCAATTTTGTAAATAGAATTTGATATCTTTTCAATTATTTTAAATGGACCTATCTTTAGCTCATCTAATTTCTTTCTGTTTAGCTTGTTACCGTTCTCGACATACACCAGATCTCCTTTATTGAGATGACAGTGTGTTTTGTTTTTATCATATACTTTTTTATTGTAGTTGTGTGACTTAATTGAATTTTCAAAAGCTATTTTTCTATCTTTTATCCAATCTATTTTTTTATTAATTTTTAGTTCTTTTGGCAATAATGAAACATCTGTTCCATCCAGCAAGTACTTCGGTGCAAATCCTATAGAAGAATGTACTGTGTTATTATATTTATCTACACAGTCATGGGCGATTGTTGTCCATGCTTTTTTATCACATTTTTCATTAATTTTACATCTGATTTTGTTAACTAGTGTTTGATTTAATCGCTCATTTAAGCCATTCGAAAATGGAGCATTAACTGCAGTAAATATCATTGTAATTGAATTTTCATTTAAAAACTTTTTGAATTCCTTTGAGTTGATTCCGGGGTATTGGTCTGTTAGAAGCATACCAATATCATGATATTGTGTTACTTTATTAATAAGTTTAACAAAATCATTTGCATTCTGTGTTTTTGAGGTCACAATGTAGGCATATCTTGTAAAATGATCCACTAATAGGTGTAGATATCTTTTAGTTGATCGTGATCCTCCAAATCCTCCAATCGTGTCTATCGAAACTATATCAAAAGGTTTTGTAGCCGGTCCCAGATGTGACATTAAACCATATTTTTCCTGTCCTCTTGTTTTATTTTTTATACATACTTCACAATTTCTACAGTACCTTTCAATGTTTTTTGTTAAATTTTTTGCTGTATATAATGTGCTAATCTGGTTTAGCATTTGTTTTACACCTAAATGAAACATGTTTTCATGTGTATCTTTGATAAGATTGTTACTTAATTCTTCTGATAAAATAATTTTTTCACGTTTTCTATCCTTTTTATAATAAATATTGTTTCGTGATATTAATTTTGTTTTATTAGTTTGAACATTTTCATTTTTCTCTTGATCCAAAAGAATATCTTTTAATGTTATAATATTTACAGTTTTTAATTGCTCATCTGTGTCCTGATTTGCTTCTAACACTGGATTCCTACTTAAACAATCCGCTTCTAAATTTTCTCTTCCTGGAGCATATTTTATTTTAAAATCATATTGTGACAAATAGTATGTTAAGTCGCCTAATTCTTCATCTGTTCTTGATTTAATATTTAAGTTTTCCAATGGTTTATGATCAGAGTATACTGTGAAAGATTTACCTATTAGCCAGTATTGCCAGTATCTTATTGCTTCTTTGATAGCTAAACATTCTAGATAAATTGCTTTTTTTTTCTTTTGGGACTCATTTAGTTTTTTTGAAAAGTATGCTACTGGTTTTTCTTTTCCATCTAATTGTATTTGCTTTAGAACCGCGCCAATGCCTTCCAAAGATGCATCTGTATAGATATTTATTGGCAAATTCTGATCAAGAATTGCTAAGATTGGCTGTGAACACAGTAGATTTTTTACTTCATCGAAAGACTTTTGACAATCTACAGACCAAATAAATTTCTGATTTTTCCTGAGCAGGTTATGGAGGGGTTCTAAAATTATTGCAATTCTTGGTATATATTCATGGTAAAAATTAATTTTCCCCAAAAATTGTCTTATATTTTTTTGAGTTTTCGGTGTAGGAAAATCTTTTATTGAAATTAAATTATCTCTTACTGGACGAACTGTATTGTTTTGAATTATATGACCAAGATATTTTACTGAATCTGAAGCAAATGTGCATTTTGTGAATTTTACTCTAAAACCTTCTTTTGTTATTGCTTCAAATAATTGTGTTAGATGATAAATATGTTCAGAAAAAGTACTAGAGAATATAAGGATATCATCTATGTAGTTAACTGCAAAATCATTAAGTTTATACTTCCTTAATATATTACTTAGAATCCTTTGAAAAATAGCTGCCGATGTCTTAAGGCCAAATGGTAGGCATGTCCACTGGTAATGGCCTCCTTCTTGCGTTACAAAAGCAGTTTTATTCCTATCTTCAATTCGGAGTGGTATAGACCAAAATGCAGAATTGATGTCTAGCGTTGTGAAATATCTTGAGTTTCTTGTCTTTACCATGAGATCATCAATCAATGGGAATGGCTGGGCTTGCGGTACCACTATTTTATTTAGATCTCTGAAATCTATACAAAGTCTGGATTTTTTGTTGTCTTCTTTTTTGAAAGCCAGTGTTACAGGTGCTGCGAAAGGACTATATGATTGTTCTATGAGATTTTTCTCAAGTAACTTTGCTATTTGTTCCTCTATTTCTTGTTTGTCTGTAACCGAACATCTATACGGCCTTTTGCAACAGTATTTGTCTACAAGTAGGTCAATCCGGGCTTCATAATCTCTCACTGTCCCAATATCATATTTGTCTTTAGCAAAAATTGATTTATATTTATCAATCAATTCTGCTATTTTTTCTTTTTGTTGGTTATTTAAATTTTTCATGTTCAAAATAAAATCCTCTTCCTTTACATGTTCATTAAAATTCACTGAACTTGGATTTATCCCAATTATATCTTCCTTAGAAGTATTTATTTGTTTTACATCCTTATCTATGGTATTTTCATTCTCTATCTCTATTTTTTCTATTCTTTGAGAGATTTTCAAATTATGGTCTTGAAGTAGTTTAAATTGTTTTATCATGTCCAGTCCAATCAGAAAATCGTATTTAAACTCTTCTCCATTAATAATATATACTTCAGTTATTTTTTCTACATCAAAAATTTTTATCTTAATTCTTGCCAAACCACTTGTTTTTTTAACACCATTAATTGTTATTAAATTATCATTGTTTTTATTTTCCTCTCCATTGTCCTTTACTCTTATTAATTTAGAATTAATTACAGACACATTAGAGCCTGAGTCATAAATTCCAAATATTTCTAGCTGCTCATTCAATATAAGTTTGACTTTAATTAATGGTGTTACTATTCGTTTTTTGTATTATTGTTATTAAGTTCAACATCAATCACTGAGTTGTTTACATTCTTCATATAATTTTTCTTCGGATCATAATCTTTGGTTTGCTTAAACCAGCATTTTTCTTCCGGATGAAACCGAGTTCCTTTATTTAAACTTTCACAGATTTTACATGATTTTATTTTATCAGGTTTTTCTTTATATCCACTGTAAATATTTTTATTTTTACTGAAATTCCTTTTGTTCACATAATGTTCATATTTTCCAATTTCATTATAGAGACTTGCAGTTGAATTTACTGATTCTTTATCAATTTTATCTATAATATAATCTGGTAATCCCATTACAATTAGATTTATCATTGTTTGGACATCGGTTAGCTTGTTAACTTCTAACAGTAATCTTTCTTTTTTTGTGGCATATTCCAGTAATGATCCTGATTGATATTTAAATGTAAATGCATATTTGATTTGAGACCAACCTTTATTTCCATATGTTTCACAGAAGTTGTTTTTCCACACAGCCCATTCAGAATTTATTGACAGTTTCATTAACATGCTTGCGTACCAATCTAAACATTGCTTTTCTAGTAGATGTTTCAATATCTCAATTTTTTCATCATCGTGTAAAATTTCGAATCTTTCACATTCACTCTCAAATTCAGTTAACCATTGTTTAACATTAGACGTCTTAGTTGAAAACTTTTCTATTAAAAATCTTTCCGCAGTTTTCCCAAGATTTTTATTTTCTGATGCAGTGTTTCTAGTATTGTTTGAAGGCATTATTTCTGTTATGTTTTCATTTAAATATTGATCACCAAATTGTAAATTTTCACCTTCATCCAAATATATTTTCTTCAATTCATTATTTAGAGGGATCCATACTCTACGAGATTGGTGTCTTTTTTTTAATGAGTTTTTGATTTTAATGTATATATCTGAATTCACTATGGCAGTGTGCTTGTTTACCGCTCTAAACTCTTCTGGGATATCAAACACGAGGCCCTCCGGCGTCTCAATTGAGGTTATGCAGATAACATTGCTTTTTCCATCTGTAGATGAACATACTTGAAACATAAACCGCAGTTTGTCCATCGTTTCCGTCTCAACTAGAATTGTCGTTTTGTAAGACAGTTTTGGATATAGTTTGTGTGGCGAGATAAAAACAGTATTGCGTTGCTCTGAAATCAAAGTTTTATTTCAGTAAAAAAATAATACTAAGTACAATTTATAACGTAGCTTATTATCTAATTATCTTACCTGAAATCAAAGAAACGACAATTAAAGTTTCTTTTTCCACTTTTTTACCTAATTTACAAATAATAATTGGAAATCGAATCTCTTGACTTTTATAAAAAAAACAACTTCCATTCGTCTTTGAGCATGACATTGAATGACATCTCTGAAGTATCTGTCAGTGTCACGGGGTCAGTCAGTCAGTTTAGACAAAGCGCACCAAAATTCAAAGAAAGAAAATTAATATACTACTTAATTTTCTTTACATATATTGTATTATGTATATCAGTCATCTAGTACCCATAGCTCTGCTTAGCTTGGGGCTAGATGATGCTGTGTGGATTGTCCAGCATTATTTATTTATTATTTTTTTATGAATACAATGGTATTATGTAGTTTTTCGTCGTCATTTTTGGTGTCCTACGCACGTGTTGAAGTAGCGTGTGTGGGTAACAACCAAATAATTTGTTGTCCTTCAATGAACTTACCAGACAATAATTTCGTCTGTGAATTGTGCGGCCGTCATTATCGCTGTCGTATCGTCCGGGCCATTTCTCCTATTTTTAACGCAAGCATGTATCCGTGCATAACATTCGCGCATAATGTCTCGCAACTTTCCAAGTGATGGTCCCCGTACCCGGATTAGCCGGCTGCGAGTCGGCGGTGTAGTGCCTACCGGCTTACTGCGACCTAACAACCAGATTTACAACAACCAAATTACAGCAATGTACTTTTTACTAAACTACTTGTTCGGTTGGAAGCTGAATCTTTTTACCGCGGCGACGGAACGCCCGAAGGTTTATGTGTTCCGGGTGAGAGGTTGTTTGTTTGTACTTAATGTTCCCATTTATCTTCCAATAAGATCAACCGTTATTGATCTAGTTTATTTTTTAAGAAGCTTTATATCTGCTCGTTCCAATGTCTAATAAATATTCAGGTTTTTTTTTTTAAATTAATTTACAACGAACGCGCCTTGGGGGTGTCACAAAGGATCGTATTGAAACAAATGAATTGTGTTAATTTTACCGACTCAGCACGAACAAGAAGAAGGTTTATACGATTTCATACAACATCGTGTCGTGTCGGTCGCACTCGGGTTAGCTCTGAAGGTGAGAAATGTCGGCGATTACAATCCAATGGAAATAACAACTAACAAACATCACTTTTCTCTTGTTTAAGGGAAGGTTTATAAAACAATACATAAGTTTACTCATAAGTAACGTAAATTTTAGCCTGTTTCGAAAATATATCCTTTTAAATAATATGTACCTGTAACTATCTACCTACTATTCTACCTTTCTTTAGAATGAAAAGCAAACAAAACTCTAAATAACCCGACACAAGAAAAGTTGGTAGGTAAGTACTTTATCAGAAACTAGCGGCCCGCCCCGGCTTCGCACGGGTATTAAACAAAAATTTCAGAAATTATACACACTAACACGATGGGCTTCACAGTTTTCATACGGATCCCTTACTTTTTGTAACAGCATTGGGATTTTTGACATTGACTCGACACTCCATAACTGACACTGGCCGTAGAGAAAAAGCAAGCACCGTGCGCTATTATATTCAACCTCTTTTTCTATTCTGACGCGCCATAATAGAAAAAGAGGTTGGATATACAGCGCACGGTTCAATTATTGAATTTTTCATGCGGATCCCTAACTTTTTTGAAAATATTATATAGCCTATGTTCATCACGGAAAATTTTGGATTCTAATGGTGAAAGAATTTTTTAAAACGGTCCAGTAGTTTCGGAGCCTATTCAATTCAAACAAACAAACAAACAAACAAACATACAAACAAACAAACAATCAAATCTTTCCTCTTTATAATATTAGTATAGATAATACAATCTTACCAACTGTTACAAAGTACCTAATTTTCTGTTTCAGACATTAAAACTATGCGCTATCCGTACAAGGAATAATTTTACAGCAAGATTTCTGCAAAACTTACTTAGCAGAGGAAACGTGCAAAAACTCTGTCTACCTCTGGACGCCCAGAGGTAAAGAGGCCGCCGTTAAATATTCGCCGTTATTTTCGTTGTAAGTTAAAACTGACCTATCTATCTTTTTAACTAGATCGCGTCTCAATCCCAGCAAAATGTAGACTCGCGGCTTTGATAAATCAGCCAAGTATAATGCCAGGTATTTGGCCCTGAAAGGAACTAATAACTTGGAAAAAAAGAAAGGCTAGGAAATAGATAGGTAGGTACTTAGTAGTAAGTTGTAAAGAAAACCGTCCGGCGTGTTCCACCGCCGCTTATAGCGCAAACAGGTTCTGATTGCCCGGACATTCTCGCCGAGATAAATTGTACTGCCAACGTATTAATCAAAAGGGAAACTTATTTTTACAACAAACACAAAGTTGAGTGTAATGTTCCTGTGAGCATAACATATGAAACATTTCTGTTATTTATAGATTTTTATTACAACAAGTTTTTAACGACTTTAACCTCTAGGAAGTTCTTTGTGTGCAATGTGTCCAAATGAATGTGTTATCTACGCACGGAAACGTTATAGATAAAGTTTGTTTGTTAATGTTTCCTTTTATAATCCAATCGCAATCATCAGTTTTGATAAACGATTACAGACAAAAGAAAATTACTATTCAAAATAGAAATTACAATAAAAAATTAGAACTAATTATTAAGTAAATTAATTGGTAATTATTTTAAATATTTGATCAGCCGGAAAAATCAGTCGATATTACATACTATTCGGACAGCATACATGTTTTGGTCGGCCATAAATATAAACCATAAAGATAATATTAACAATGTAAGCCAATAATCCTTAGCTACATTTAACAGAAATCGGTTCAGCCGTTCTAAAGCTAGAAGGTTGAAAATAACATCGTCGGAATATAAATTATTTGTAAAATAAATCAGTGTAAAAACTTTGTTCAGTAGAGAGCAACGCTGGCGCTGACTCCGCTCGCTCCAAGCAGCGGTTCTCGGATCGCTCACAGCCATCGATCCCCGTCTGTCCGCTGCAGCAGGGCCGATCACTTCACCTGCTCAACTACTTACTGAGGTTCTAACAGTTGGTCGAGTGGGAAGTATCGCGAATCACTAAGCACTTGATATTAATTTAATATTTAGAAGTATTAAGTTTGAGACAACTTGTCAGTTTGGCGCTCGGGCCCAAAGTGTCTGCTTTTCAGCTGGCCGAGCTGCCGAGCTATGGTGGAAAATCATTCCACCATAGCTCGTTGGCGGCTTGTTGTATTCCCCTCGTTAGTGTCTAATACCTACCATTCAAAGCTGAATGAAGCTTGTTTGTGGTTTCTAAACTAAAAAGGAGTAAAAGGGTTCAGGAGTATAACAACAGAATGACAAACAAACAAACAGTCACAAACGAGTTCCCAAGAACTCTTTAAAAATACGCACTGGAAGCAATTTTCCAAAAAGCAACACAAACATCGCAACCAATTTCCAACTGCAAATAAATAGAGAAACACTTTAGATCGCATTAGGCGAAGCACCAACAAGTTTCTCACGCCTCGTAAAAAACTACGCGAACTCTCACTCTTAAAGTCTTCAGCGTAAGGTCGAAAGTGGTCGACCCTTGTGTATCTGCAGTGGCAATGTTGCGGTGTGCTGGCTAAGTATAGTGGAAGTAAAAAGTGAGCATTTACACGTACGGAGCTCACTAGTGAGGGGATGGACTCCGGGGGGGAGGGGGGAGGTTATTGGATCTCAGCGAAACCGAGTGTGGGCATGCTTTAGAATCTACGTAAAAACAACTGAGCGCGGATAAAGTTTTCTTAGGTAGTTACATAATTATATCTGTAGAGAATGGCAAATGGAAGCTTGCGTCTTAAAACTGGTAAAAAGGTAACATATAAACAAAAATTTACAATGCATATATATAGAGATAATAATTTATTCTGAAAACCTTAAGAATAAAACAAGATAAAGTTAAAAGGTAAACCAAAAACACGTTTATTTTGATTAAATGGTTTTGTACTAGCGATTCGGAATTATAAAATTATCTTCTTATTTGTTACTGCTCAACATTATCAAAGGTCTGTTATTGTTTATGTACAAGTTTCTGATAATTAAGAAGCCCACCCTAGTTTTAGTTCATCAAACTAGATCTAAGTCACGAGACTCGCCCGTGTTAATTAATAATAAATAACATTCATGTCGAGTCGATGTTATATTGAACATTCAACGTATTCTTTTGGTTCATAGAACGTAAGAACGTCGTTCACATTGATAAAGTATTCTGTAAACAAGTACAAGTGCAAACACAAGTGCAGTATTACTCGAAGTAATGCCTGCGTCTACGGTTGCTTCCTAGATAGGTAGGTATATACGAGTAACTGTGAGTGATTAGTTTACTATTTGTCTATAGTGCAATATTTTATACACAACATCGTAAACTTGGCTCTGTGGCTTTCTTTTTTCAATTCTATTCAATAACCTTATTTGCAGACAGCAATGGTCCATAGAGAAAATAACAAAAAACAAATAGAAGATTAAGGCGATGATAAAGGATATTTAATGTAGCACGTTAGGCAGTTGCTGCAAATGCTTCAAATATAATGTAGAGAGTAAAAAAATAAAATTAGGGAATGGTTTCAGGATTATAAAAATAAACCCGAAAATCCAGAAACGCTATTTTTTGTTTTCTTCAAATATCCTGAAACCTATCCTAATTAAAAATCTGTTTCAGGAATTTCCGACTTTTACAATAAGGTTTTCGAGGATATTATTTACCCTAATCCACGCGAATGAAATCGTGAGCTAGGCAGCTAGTTAACATGTTGTGCTTAGGCAATAGGTATACAACTTGGCCAGTTTAAATTGTACGCCTAAAGTCATAAAGTTATGAAAATCTGAAAAGAACTAAATCTTTAGAGGAGGCAAACTTTACATGCATCTTTATGTACCTACCTTTTACATCCATTTTTTTGGTATTAATTACATAGCAAACTTTACATAAAAGGATATATAATATGGTTAACTGAATACACAACAATTTTTATCTATAGCTAATACATAATTTCTTAGAAAGAGCGTGCAAGTGTTATATTTTTATTCAGCCACACACGTCTAAGCCAACTTTATTCAAATAAAACTTATTCAAATGTATCTGATATGAAATATTATTCGTTCAATGAATTTATTCAGACAAATGTCCTAAAGGGGGATTTCCGAAAAACTTGGGACTTTGTAATTAGTTGCGATTTAAGCGGCGCGGGCAGGGGTCGCACCTGCGCCCGCGGCTTGCGGGTAGAACTTACACTCATTATTCTCGTTATTTTAACAAATCTTATACTTATAAATAGTAAAACTTCATTGCCGTGTCAAATATTTATTATCTTTTAGAAATATGTATGTATAATGTTTTGCTGCGGCAAAGCTGTAAAATTTGAAGGTTGGGTTTAATAATAAATGTTTTCCCTGGAATCCATGTTTCGCAAAATATTAATAACTAGCGGTCCGCCCCGGCTTCCCACGGGTATTAAACAAACATTTCAGAAATTATACACACTAACACGATGAGTTTCACAGTTTTCATACGGCACCCTTACTTTTTTTTAACAGCATTGGGATTTTTGACATTGACTCGACACTCCATAACTGACACTGGCCGTAGAGAAAAAGCAAGCACCGTGTGTGCTATTATTCAACCTCTTTTTCTATTCTGACGCGCCATAATAGAAAAAGAGGTTGAATATACAACGCACGGTTCAATTATTGAATTTTCCATGCGGATCTCTAACTTTTTTGAAAATATTATATAGCCTATGTTCATCACGGAAAATTTATGATTCTTATGGTGAAATAATTTTTCAAATCGGTCCAGTAGTTTCGGAGCCTATTCAATTCAAACAAACAAACAAACAATCAAATCTTTCCTCTATAATATTAGTATAGATGTTACTGAGTATTGGATATCTCGTGGTTAATCATTTCTGGGAACTTGACTGTTTTCAGAATTTGTCCAAACTAAATTACCTATATAGAATGGTTTCGTTCTTTCAAATGAGATATTCTGGACATAAATGTGAATTTTATTTTAACTATTAGATTTTTAACTAAATAAATACAGAAGTTGAATTAAAAAGTCCCGAATGATTATAAGCATTATTATTATCCATTTTTTATATTAAAAGAGTTGTAGTTGTAGTTAGCTTACTACAACCCAATAATTTAGAAGTAGTCAATTGATATACAATAGCTAACATTAGCGACAACAATCACATCAAGTTGTTTTATTTGAGAGTTTCACTTCTATGTTGAGTTCTCTTCCATTCGTCTCTGGAGGCGCCATTTAGATTCATAACTAAAGTTGGCAAGTATTTCGTTTTCGGCCAGGTGATATTATTCATAACTTAGTCAAATCTTATAATAAGACGGCTTTGTGCTAGAAATATCATAAAATGCTGAATAGAAACTTGCACCATTTCATTTACATCGTATCATTATTACCAGTCTTTACAGTTACTCATCCTCATCATATTATGCATAATAATAATATATTAATGTACAAACATACACAGTCCACTGCTCATATAAAAATAAACTAGCGGTCCGCCCCGGTTTCGTACGGGTATTAAACAAAAATTTAATTTTTCATACGGAACCCTAATTTTTTTGAAAATATTCTATCACGGAAAATTTTGGATTCTAATGGTGTAAGAATTTTTCAAATCGGCCCAGTAGTTTCAGAGCCTATTCAATTAAAACAAACAAACATATAATCAAATCTTTCCTCTTTATATGATTAGTAAAGATATACATACAGGCCGAAGAAGAGGAAGATTTATTGACTGATAATAGCAATGGAGGTAATAACTACAGTGCATTGGGGCATGACACGATGAAAGGCGTCGTAAAAAATGTTGGCAGTTATAAACATGGCTTATTTCAGCTGAAATAATTTATACGGCCTTCACCCGCGTCTGAATATACCCCAACAACATTATACGCAGAAGTAAGCTACCGCCCTACCCTCTTGAGTAAGTTTAAGTTAGTATAGTCAGACTACGTTATTGAAAATGTAAAACAAAACAATATTTGAAATAAAACCGCGTGCTTCAAGGAACCTGGCCCCAATAAGCGCAATATCTTGCAGCGGCCAGCTGTCACAGAATTATATTTCTTGCGGCCAGCGGATGACGTTATAATGGTGTCTAATGCCGTTCCGCTTCACGCCGCTGAATGTCGCTATAAAGCGCTGCAGCTGGCTGGTTAAAGCGCTTCACGCTGGCACGGACTCGCAGACCGGGTATCTACCTACCTTAGTCTAAACTAGCTTGGGTAAAGATGATCCTTTCTATGAACATTTTGTTTATTGATGTTGTCGGTTCACCGGAAATTCTTTAAGAACTGAAGTTCCTAGAATCAATCTTCCTTACTCTTCGCACCTCACGGTTCCACGCCTGTTTAATCCAATAAAATTTCCACGTTCGCTCTTACCTTTTTAATCCGTGTCTGTATTCCATCATTCACCTCTCACAGTCAATTTCTTGCCAAAGTGCGTTTTGATGAAGTGCCTCCTTCCAAATTTGAATTTTAAACTAAGCGTTCCGTTCCACGGAAGGTAAACTCTGGGTTTTTTGCGCGGGTAATTTCACTGGTGAATAATTTATAGGACGCTAACTAAGGACTAAATCCCTTGTTTGGATTAGCTGATGTTTGGAGGGCGAGAGGTCGCGCCAATTGCGGAGAAATGAAAAGTTTTAATATTTCAGAACGGGGTTCAGGACCGACATTGTGTATACGCTTACAGTTACTGGAAATGGTCGTTGTGTTGTTTTTTCGTACTTCAAAACCAAAATAGGGATAAATGCGTATAAAAGATCGAGATCTGTTAGCGATAAGGCCGCCCAATGTCAACGATATGACGCACTTGTTTTTTCAACCGACTTCAAAAAAAGGCGCATATCAATTCAACCCGTATGTAAAAGTTTAAGAACGTAGGTATTTATTTAATGTAAAAATAACAGATTTTACCTCATAAAATTATTTGGCCTTCACGCTCGAAGGGTTTACCAGGATAGCTTATATATTTGGATTGGATTAGCAAATAGCAGTGGCGGATTTACAAATTTGCCGCTAGAAGGCTATTCAATTTTTGCCGCCCCTACTGACTTTTGAAATTCAATAAGTTACATTTATTCAGAAATTGCAACTCTATGATTTTTGTTCTATCGTCCTCATTACATCGGCTTTTTCCCGTTATTAGTATGATTGTGAACTAGGTGATATTTCTGTCAGTTACTAGATTATTTTTGCAACCCGCTATGTAGTGACGAGTACACTGGTACGGTACCCAGAAATACTTTTCGGGGGGGTCGAGCCTTAGACCCAATATGCAACATCTTCATATACTTATGCTAGTTATGATAGTACCCGGAGTGGTTTTCAACCCACTTTAAAAAAAACCGATTGAAAAATAATAACCATGAGTAACGGCGAGCGGAGCGAGCCGCAATTTTTTTGACATTTTTCCGATGTTCTGTAAAAAAGTATGCAAAAGTGTGACAAAAAGAGAGACATTTCTAGCTCTCATAAATTTCAAAAACCGCGGTGGAAATTTTGGAGATTGGTTTGGTATGCCAGCAACAAAGAAAAAAATGTGAGAAACACAAAAAAGACGAAAAAAGAAATAACTTCGAGCGTTATATTTTGAAGATTAAGAAAATAACTACTACTACAGAATGGATGGCGAGCGAAGCGACTTTTTTTTTTCTTTTTTTTTGCGACTTCTGAGCTTCTGTAAAATAGAATCAAGAGTGACATAAGGTTATGATTAGCAAACCCTGAAACTTTTAGAGCCTTTGCGGTGGTAATTTTGGAGTTTGGTGAAGTAAAAAAGATAAAAAGACAATATTTTTATTACTTTTTCGGATGGTCACGTGGTAGTATAATACAAATTATAACAGTGAGCGGAATGAGCGCCGATATTTTGTTGTGTTTGCGGCCGCAGAAAATGGTTGAGAAATTGTGACATTTTCGCAAGGTTGTTAATAATCTTAGAATAATTCAGAATTAACGGCGAGCGGAGCGAGCCGCAATTTTTTTTGACATTTTTCCGATGTTCTGTAAAAAAGTATGCAAAAGTGTGAAAAAAAGAGAGACATTTCTAGCTCTCATAAATTCGAAATTTTTTGTGACTTTTTCGGTCGTTACCAAATAGTTTAGAAAAGTATGTTATAAATAAGTAAAGACATAACAGTAATCGGAGGGAGCAATTCTATTACGGAAAAACAAGAAAATAGGTCTATTGATTAAGTGCTTATTTTGTAAGCCTAAAGAAATAAAGTTATTGAATCTGAATCTGAATTTACGAAATTAAAAGTAATGTCGTGATCTGCCTGCCTAGCTGGAATCGGCCGTAAATGAATGCGATGCGTGCACCCGAAGAAAAGTTTGAGTTTTCAAGAGAGAATAATTTAAAGAAATATTTAAGTGCTGCGTGCTTACATCAATACAATGTATGTAGATACACAATAGGAATCGCATGGCACGGAGCGCGAGTGCACCCCGTCCGCCACCGACGACTCAGAGCGCGCTGTCGTTAATCGGAGAAGAAATTAGACGAAAAAATTTTTGTAAATTTTGTACAGTTTAAAACAATACGAACAATTTCTATCAAATAACATGTTAACAATTCGGTTAATGGTGACAATGAGATCAAATAAGTTTTACATTAAGTATCTTTTTGCGAGATTTTAAATTCGCAAAATCATGTAACTCGTCGTATGAAATCTTGTTCATTAGTTCTGACTTTAAGCAAAAGAGATAAAGTTATGATAAAAAAAATTAAAGCGCTTTTCTCGCGCGCGGCAACCCGATCGCGACGCGGAGCGGACGCGTTCGTGGCACGTGCTCGTGCTGTCAATTCGTCCAGACCTCAGGTCCAGACACTCTTAGCGAACAGTCATGTAAAGTATGTCATTCGTTCCCTTCCCGCGCCGCAACTCAAAAACTACTACGCATATACATACGTACCTAGTAGAAAATAAATATTTAAATGTTGAAACATAACAAGTATATTTTACAGTGCGTTTAGTAATCTTTTTTAAACGGATTACGAACGTGTTGTGTATACTCGTAATTATAAGTTTTTTTTATTATTTGGGCTAAATTTGCCGCCCCTCTAAATCTGCCGCCCTAGGCTCCAGCCTACTTAGCCTATTGGTAAATCCGCCACTGGCAAATAGGGTAGGCACTATTTAATTCGAAAAAGTGTTCTCGTTGCGGAGAATTTGATCATCCCGCAGGTAACGATGCGGTGCACAAGCTCTGATATAAAGTTACATGTAGGTAGGTACGTAGAAATTAGGTCTAATGACAACTAATTACCAACCTTTATATATATATGATAGTTATGATAAAGCAGCACCTTACATCTTTAGTTAAAGATTGCTTTCATTTTTTATAATTTTTAGGACAAGGATTTTCAAAAATTATCTCTGCCAACCATATGAATTTATGTTTTATCATTATCACCTTGTACGGTTCTTAAACAAAATAGATTGAACTAAGTAGGCTCAACAGCTCGAGTCTATTTAGGTCAATCTTTTTAGTAAAGCCACGCACATTGAAATAACATTATTTTTAAGCCGTTCCAAAACTAATGAGTCGAAATGTATTTTCATCGTAAACGCTCATTTCACGTTGAACAGAGCCGCAATAACTCTTGCTCTGTTATCTGACAGCAACATATCGCGCGTCCCCGAGTGCTGCGGGAGACGAGCCGAGCCCAGTACCTACTGCCGTCTCGCTTTAAACACAAACCTATACTGTAACACTCGGGAAACACTGATATTCTATTTAATATTTATTCCGAACGTATCGTGGGGTACACAAGAAAATAAATGAATATTGCCGGACAATCCGCACAGCATCAGCTAGCCCCAAGCTTAGCAAAGCTTGTGTTATGGGTACTAGATGACTGAAATAATTATGGTCACCATGGCATTTTTGAAGCCGTTATTGTATTCAGCAAAAAAAATTACTTATATCATTTTAAGCCAAATCAAAAAATACTCCTAGAGAACAATAAAAGATGGGGTAAAACGGTTACGACAAAGCTACATTACGACTATGAAAATCTTAGCGTATATTCAAAAGGCCCCGCGCGCGCCGCCACGCCGCCATTATTCACATCGGCTATCGACGGACGGTTAAAATGAAATATGGCGGCGCACGACCCTAGTGATGGGGTAACTCCGGCACTTGAATATTTATGAGTTTTGTGTAACATTTTTGGTTGGATATTGCATTTTTATAGCCGTTGTATGTAGCTTTAAAATTGCAATAACACTTGCCTATACTACGTAACTAGTGGGTACCTAGGTTCACTGCCTTGGTGAAGTTTGGATCGTTTGATACAAACTCCTACTAGGCAGCTAGTTTTAGCTTTGAACGTTATAGTTTACTACTTTGCTCTTTTCTAGTTTTCTTTGAAAGTCAATTATTCAATCAGTTGTCGTTTTTGTATTGTTAAGGTTGAGTTACATGTTGCTTAATCCGTTACTTGGTGACAATGGAATTGACAGTTTTGATAGCATAAGTACCTAGATGTATAGGAATTAAAAATTATGACGTTTTTAATGACAGTTTTGTCAGCATGTACCTAGCTGACATACAAAGAGAAATTAAAAAGGATTAGTTGAGACAGTTCTGTCAGCATGTAGACAAAACTGTCATTACAACCATCATTCATACATAGACATATAATATAATATTTAACCCATACATTCGGAATCCTCATACGTAACAATTATACCGAAATTAAAAATGAATTGGTTTACAAATCTCGTGGACTGTCTATGTGACTAAGAATATGGACCGAGACCGATGCAGACCAGGACTACAGAACAAGGCTCATCGTTTAATAAATAATCGTCGTAAGAAAAAATCTCCTTTGTCTATTTATGTGGGATTCCTCGCGGAAACTGTGGACAGGCTCTTTAGCTGGAACATTATGATGCTACCACATTAATGACGTATCTACAGGCCAACATACTCACATAAAATAGAAACGTGGCGTACCAAAAATTACGAAAAATTCAACGTGAATATAATAACTTAAAAAGGAATCTCTGAATCTGGTGCTAAGTGCCATATTTGACCATGGTTGAATCACTTTAGAATTTTTTTGAAATATTTCTTAGATCTCGGGTAAGGTTGAGAAAAAAGTTATAAAACTGCCCGAAAAATGTATTCAAACCACCAAATCAAATTCGTCACGGGTAAAACCGCAGCCAGTGTAAAATAATGATGTTCAACATTGTTCAAACAAATTAATTAGAATGTTTTACAAAGAGCTTTGATATACAATTTTCGTCAAAACTTAATCAACAAAATTTGCTGAAAAGCGAATGCCGGCGTGGCGTCGGTCACAAAGCGACACCTCTAATATAACCCCTTTTTAATTCCTCTTTGTTCGATACTCATCGAGGGGACAATAATAACGTTGAAGCTCGGATACACGGTGCTATCTCGGACGAACACACTTTATCAGATAATATCGATTGACTATTGACTACGGTGAATAGTCAATCATTAACTATTGCACCCCATAATGTTGAAGCCGTGTGCCGTGTGGTGCCGGCTAAGAATTTCAACACCCCAACTCTTCCCGTGGGTGTCGTAAGAGGCGACTAAGGGAAACACAGCGGGGGGCGGGCAGCAGCGCCTTCTGCAGAACAACTACACCGAACTGCGATCCCCAACCCGCATGCCCAGCGTGGGGATTATGGGCAATAACCCCCAAATAATGATGCCATCTATGGCGCTCATTAGGGGAGGCCTATGTCCAGCAGTGGACTATTATAGGCTGGTGATGATGATGATGATGAATGTTGAAGCTGCTTATAATCTAGGTACCTACTTACCTGCTATACACGAAAAGAACACCCACGGAAGACCAGCTTTCTGATTTATGTTCTTACAAAATAAATATTATATTAATTTTAGTTTACACCTTATGCTTGAACGTCGATTTTTAACCATTTTAGTTTTATTAATGCTGACAGACCAACTTGAGTTGAAGAAACTTTCTTCTTTTTAACTGTGCTATAAAGACACTTCTTTGTGGAAGTTTATTTTTAAAGAAGTTGCAAGTTGCCCGTCCGTGGTCGCAAGAGTTCCTCTGCACGAGATTTCACGCTAACAGTGTATTAGTAATGGAGACTATAAATAATATACTAGACACACCACGACACACGTTATGATATAAGAAATAGGTAAGCTCTTACATAAAATATACCTACATATTAGGAAGTCGTCAAGTGAATGATCAACGAAGTTTCAATTAAAAAGTTTAATTTTGCAAGGTCTCTTACATTCTCCACAAAATGAGCAAGGAAGGTTTTGATTATCAACTGTAACCAACCATGCATGCCGCCCGTTATTGTAATTCAATTACTGGGTCGTGAGTTCGATTACCGTCGCCAATTATCCGAGAACAATGGTCTTAATGACAGCGCCTCTCGGTCGGCTGCTCCGCGGCCCTCATTGAGGTCGGCTTATTCTTTCAATAATTTAATCACCTTTTATTGTTTTGGGCGGAATAGGCCCTCTGTGGGTGACTGGTGACATACGCACTGGGTACATAAGTGCTGGGTGTATAAATACTGGGTGTATAAGCGCTTCTATAAAGTTCCACAATTATTCGAACGGTTTTGATTTTCTGCACTATATTCTTTCGAGTGTTAATATCCTGTGAAAACTTAATTCAAAATTATTATCATATAATCTTTGCTTTTACTTTTGAGGACTGATCTGTACATCTAGAGTCGAATAATAAAATTTGATGTACATTGGAATTCGCTAGCTAAACAACTATTTTCTTTCATCGTCTGATAAACTAAGAATAAAATGGCCCTTTCAAAATAGCCAGGCACAGGAATTGAAGCAATCCGTGTACTTTACTAATTGTATCCCACAAGACTTAATTAATAACATATAACAGGGAATACATAGTTAGGTGTTCTCGATTTTTATTAGGATTGGATAGTTAAGATACAGGATTTCTCGATGGTACAGTGCGCGTCAGAATTACGAGAGTACCCCCCTTCTACATAATATTTACGACTACTTATGTAAAAATAAATAAATAAACTACTTCGAATTCCCTTGCAACTTATCACAAATGTTCACATGCAAAAACTTATCACGCCGCCGCTCAGGATCGAACCATCCACCCATAACTACTCAAAGTCTGAATTCCCAACAATAACAACTATTGTGTCCCAAATAGATTGAGGTAGGGGGGGACTTATATGTGACGCGCACTGTACATAGACAATGAATAGCAGGTCAGTCCTTTGGACGTAGTCTGGCGCGAGTCGAGCGCCTCTAAGGACTAGTCTGGAGAACCCTCAAGAAATCATCCACGTAATATCAAACGAAACCTTTCAAATTTGAGGCGAACTTCTCGGCAATATAGAAGAGTTTACAAGCTGCTTTATTCGCATTTAAGGCAATTAAAGTATATTACAGGCCATTAAGCGGTGGTCGGGTCGTTTAAGCGAAACAGCTTAGCTAAATATTAAAACTTGGTTGAACCTTAGGCCTTCAATTTCTTGCGGTTTTTTATTGGAAGTTAGAGAATAATATCTTTGCTTGATGTTACAGAGATTACTAAAAGTACAAAACTATTGAACACGTATTATTTAGATTTTTTGAGATAACAAACAAGATAAAAATATCTAACCACTATCTAACCCAATACCCCAATTTGAGAAATTTCTCAAATTGGGGTATTGGGTTATTAAAGTTCGAGTTTTGTAGTTTCGCTCCGTACTTTAGCTTTAGCATCATATACCTATTTATCTACTTACATAGAATTTACCTCTGACGTGTTTTGGTTAAACTATTTACCTTAGCTAGTAAGTACTTATTTCCATTATTTTAGGAGGTCTCAAGGGACAACAAATTCTGTCTCTTACCACAACTTGAATAATATATTTAGAGTAAAAGTTCAAAAAAATCGACAAGTCAGTCGTTTTATTAGCCTTCCAGTGATACAGCTCTGCCTCATGGGTAAATAAATAAACTCGGCAAGTTCGTGTAAAGTTCGCGAGTTACGGCTTGAGACGATCTTTCGATCTTTAATTCCGCGAGTGGGGCCGCGTTCATCCCGGGGTTGAGCGAACCATTACAGAAATTAGTAAAATTACCGCAAGTCATCCCCGAGGAAGATGAACAACACCCTTTCAGGATTTCACAACGAAGATTAGGTGATTGGTATAAATACATAGGTATATAAACAAGTTTAATTGCTGAAAATGCTTGGTGATACAATTATTTTTGGATATACAAATTAAAAGTTCAACAAGAGTTTCTAATCTAAAAGAAGATCCGTCAAGTGTTTTAGTGTACTCTTTCCGGGTTTCGAACTTTTGTCGATTATGTGTACCAATACTTAAGGTACCAGCTACTCGCTACGCACACGGGCCATGAAGATAAGGATGTTGATATATTTTATATTTCTTGCCAACATTCAGGGCAGCACTGCAGTTATTTTAAGCTATTGTATAAAGATTTGTAGTTACTATGTTGATGCTTAATGTTAGTATTTAATTAATTTAATTTAATTTAATTTAAAACATTATTATATTTTTCTTTAAATCTTGTAGAGCACAAATTGCATAATTTTATAATGAGATTTAAAGATTCAAAACAGGACAGAAAAAAGCAGATTTAAGAAACCTAATCCGAGTCCATTAGAACCCTTAAAACCGCATTCGCGTTTGGAAATACTGTACCTATTGTTATAATACGACATCATCTGAAATTCCCGCGCGGTCACAACTACCTCTGGCTAAACATTATTTCCGATTAAGGTTTTAATAACTTTATTTACTTACGAAATACGCACTTTTACAAACCAAACTTTATACTTTCCATAAATTATTACAAAATAATAAATAGCTATGGATTTTTTTCTACTTAATTTTTTTGTCCACATGTTTGAAAGAAGGCTGTGAAAAACCCATCAGAACCCAAAAATAAAGAGACGATTTCGGGAACCCAAAGTAATAGTTTCCGATTCATCACGGTGTCTCCATCAAGATCGGTTTGAGGGTAGTCAATGACCTGCAAATGGTCGGTACCACAAAAGCAATAGCACACGGCCCGTTGTTCGGCTCATCTTCATGAAATATGCATTTGGCGCGCCCTGCATGCCATTACGTGTTTCACTTAGCCTTGTTTCTTGTCCAATTTTTTGCTGAGCTCTGCTTCCTTTTGTCTGCTATCAAGACAACTATCTCCTAAACTTTATACTCAAGGGCTCTTGCGAACATTCTTAGTTATATTCCTCTTCATGAGTTATATTTCAATAAGTTTTATAGATAACTAGTGGCCCGCCCCAGTATCGCACGCGTAATTCAGTTACAAACACAATTGTCTTGCGTTACACAATGTAGTCAGAGAGGTTTAACAACTAAGAATTAGTTAACATTTATGTATCTCATCTCCAAGTTTAAAAAATCAACATGTTTGTTTATAATTCCGACATATTCCGCAGGCGCTCACAATATTTGTCGGCTCCAGCCTGTTTAGGCAGCTGACCGCAAATGCGCAGACCTAGCATATCACAGCTGTGACCTCACAACCTTCTAAGCTCACCACCCTTTCCAAAATACACTCTAAAATAGAGACAATAAGGTTGTGGCTCCCTGAATGGGAACTCAAAATGTCAGCAGACAAAATAATGTCCGGGCCCATTTGCCGTCGGACTATGAGTGTGGAACTAGTGTGGGTGCTGCTTTATTAACGGATGCTGTGTTTATGTTTACCTACTATAGATTCCCTAAGTACCGGTTGTCTATGGGCAAAGCAAAGTTAGCGGGAGGTATCCTGACCTTCAATCACACACTCGTTGGCTTACTCGCCGGGTCTTTAATGATAAAACCCAAAGAGAATAAAACCACTACGTTAAAAACGGTCCAAAGGAAAAAACGACAAAATGTGTAATCCTCAACGACAAAATGAGCAAATGCCATGAATGTATCTGCGATGAAATGCTGCAGCGTCAGGATGTGCATTTTACTTGCATTTTACATAAAGAGCAAATGTTGGAATGATCGTTACACTATAATGGCTTAGAAGCATTGAACACAGTATACTTACGTACATACAATATAGATACATTGATCTTAAATGTATAATTAATTTCTTAACGTTGCCGAAAAAAACTGCTGTAAAATAATTGCGGGACCTAAACCTTTCTGACTGCGTTCACTTACTGATTGTTTGTATTTTTGTTTGAATTGAATAGGCTCCGAAACTATCAACTATTAATCTTTCATCATTAGAAACCTACATTATCCCAGATATAAAATATTTTCAAAAAAGTTAAAGATCCCTATGAAAACTTGAAAAATAAAACCATGCGTTATATTTCAACTTCTTTTTTAAATGGCGCCGCTTGCTTTTCGCTACGACTCTGCCAGAGTCAGTTATAGAGTGTCATGTGTCAAAATGCGGGAGGAAACTCAATGTCAAAAAATATGACAACTTCTTCATGCGATGTGGCGTTACCTTTGAGTATCTGGCGTTACTGTGGTGCCGATGCCGGAGGAAAGTTACATAGTGATTATATGCTCTGTGGAAAGTTATTGTTAAATAATAATGTGCGCCCTGTTTGTCAATATCCATACAAATATCCATAGCGAAGAAATCAAGTCGAGTTTAGACAAACAATGGAAAGAGGAAATATTTTTGTTTGTTGTTTGAATTGAATAGGTTCCTCCAATACTACTAAACCGATTTGGAAAATTCTTTCACCATTAGAATGATAAGCATAGGCTTTAGAATATTTAAAAAAAGTTAGGGATCCGTATGAAAATTTAAATAAGGTAACCCAACGTGTGAACAAATAGTGTGTGTAAAAATTTGGTAAATTCCCGTGCAAAGGCGAGGCGGATTGCTAGTAATTTATATAGTGTAGTTTATCTGAATCTATACTATCAAATTTGACATAAGCTTTGTAACCTTACCTAAATATTGTTATTGAAATATGAAATGCATGAAAAATTTCATATTACACAACTCTAACAAAATCAGAACTACAGAAAACCTGTAGTTTTATTTAAAGTTCTAATATCAACGCTGTAAAAGTTCCACACGACGAGTGCATCGCAAGTAAGCCAATCACTTATAGAATAGTTGGATGGAAACTTTAGTGAGGGGACTGAATACCGCAATCTGTATGAAGTTGTAGTCCGTTCGGTTCCCGCTGATGTGGCGTCGCCGTCCGAATAAAACAAGCGCTGGATAAAGCCACTGAGCTACCTACGTCACGGCTGGGGGCCACGGGAACTGAGGACTTGAGCCGAGGAAACCGCGAAGGTACTTACACTACCTAAGTTTCTAAGTCATTTGACCTCTGATCTGAACGGATTTCTATAAAAACCTTGAAGTTAACAAACTTGAATAAAAGAGAAAGGGTAAATCAGTTATTTGGAACGCAGAATATAGTTTGTGTTTACTAAGGAAGGAACAAGACGATGCTAAATATACATGTATTAACCAGCATTGTAGCAATTCAAAAACATTTACCTTTATCGCAGAAAATAGGTACACAAAAATAGCAAACGAAAAGGAAGTGTAGAAAAAGAAATAAACTAACATGAAATAAATTAATTATATTCCAGAGGGGGTCCCTAGTTCCAGCGGTCACATGATTATTATTGGAAGTATGCCAATGTTTCCTCTATCAGGCGAAGGTTTTACATAAGTAGGTATTCAATTTATACGATTATGGAGCTCGGAGTGATTCGCTCGGATGGAGAGATAATGATTGTTTTTACTGGATTCTACCTACTTTCGGGAAATGTTATTTGCGAAGTAAGTAACCAGACTGGTTAAATAAATACTGCTATATGTGATCACAGTTCTTCAACTGGGAATGGAGTGTCTTTTTTTACAGATCTTATGGGCTGTCTTCATTTAGGCTGAGTCGTGATAAGCATAAGGTTTTTCAGATATATTCGTGAGTGTATCACTCACATCGACACCTGCAATGCCATTGATTCCCTTACTATACAACATGTAAAGGGATATATTGCGTTACTTGGTGCGATTGTATCCAACGTACCCATGTAGGCCCCACCTTTATTGTAGGACAACAGCAACAACAGCTCTAGGCCGTTCCAAAAGCAGGTTTGATTATTTTCACTGCAGATTGTTTCCCGTCGCGTCGATCGGGTGTATGATACTGCCTGCCGGGAGGAGGCAGGTCGCACGCAGGCAGGGCAGGGCAGGCGGCGGGCGGCGGGCGGCGGGGTAAGGTTCTATCGAGATCTTCGACATCCAATTTCCTGGCTCCGGCCGCAGACGACTACGATCCGAACTATTATGTTTTTATGGCGCATTTTGGGCCAAACTTAATGCTAGGGCGGGGTGGTATTTTTGCCGTGTTTGTAGAATAGAAAGGTTATAAAAGTTATGAATATTTGCTTAGGGTGAAAGTTGCCAAGAAAATGGCGAAGGGAATTGATACCACAATAAAGGATTTCTTTAATGTTTGTTAAATCACAGAAGGAACTTTCCGACTGTAAAGCGAATAACCGCTGTCATAGCAAACATCAAAGTAGTTGAAATTTAACCAAGCCGACACCGACGACGTTGAGGTCGAGTCGAGGTCATTCAGCACTCCAAAATTTACGCCAAAACTTTAATTACCCGTTACAAGTACTTTCCTTAGAACAGCAAAGGAATCTCACCAATTTTCGGCTTTGAGAGCAAAATTGGCGAAAATCCGTCTAGTTAGTGTAGGATTAAAGGTTACTTTCAGTTGTTGTCTGTAATTAAGTGATTTCGGTGAGCGTCGGAGGGTCGTTAGGCAGGCCTGCGCCGGGCCAGCACCTGCCGGCCACGCGCCGCCAGCCTCTCGGCTAATTAATGATCTGCTTCAAGGTTTGTTAATAACTGGAGTAACTGGTTAACTGGAGGTTAAATTTAACTAAATCATTTTGTACGGGATGAGATATGGTTGTCGTGTTTGTGTAGGTACTTGGTAACATGGTGTGTCTCAAAAATACATTTCCTTTGCCGCTATAAAGCGTTTAGTTTTTTTGTAGGAACATTTCAAGTTGCATGAAAAAAAATTGAAATATTTCAGTAAAAAAACCACTAGATATTTTCTACGTTAACATCTCTAATTTTTCCATTCCATTTTTCCGTTCCATTTTTTCACAAAATATCAGATGACAAGAAAATTCTGTCGAAAAGGGCCTTGGCCATTTCCCTTAAACCTACTTAGCAAGTTAAAATATAAATTCTCCCAAAACTGACGTGAAGCGGAATACTTGAAAGGGTTGTTAACCACTCTTTAATGACCAGCACTCGTTAAGACGAAAGGTTTCGCCTGTTCTTCGGAATTAACAGTTACAGCCTTGCTCATCGCCAGAGAAACAAGAACCTTGCTTCCACTTGTACCTTTCACCTTTTCGTACGTTTCGGTAGAATTTATGGGTCGTGGTAAGATGGTGGAAGGTTAGTGAGGGCGCATAAAGTTTTATGCATTAGAAATAGCTCGAAAATTGCTCGTTTGACGTTTGCTCGACTCTAAAAAGTGGTTTGCCTTGAGGAGTGTGTTGATAAGAGATCACACACGAGCTTGTGGGTAGAGGAACCTAAACTCTCTCTACAAATTCGTGATTTACCGCTTTATGCGTTTCAGTTAAGTTCTTGGTACTGGTACTGTATCCGTTCGGAAACAATTATTGTCAGGGTCAAGCTCCAGAAAAAGTCAATGGTGGTAATAGGCGTTTTACGACAGTCCCTTAGTTCATTGACTTTGGTACCCAAACTGCAAAATATGCCCGAATCAAGATAAGGTCTAGAATAAAACCTATATTCGGCGTTAACGGGCCGTTGAACCCCCAATACAGACGTTGTTATTTTTGTCGAAACCATTCTGTTATAAAAAGGTTTTTGCATTCAGGTTTTAGAGCCAACGATTATTTCGATTTATTTTATGACTGACCTGGCAATATTGTTTGAAACCCTTTCGCTGAAATATAAATATTTTAGCTTTTTATATTTCGTTTTTTACAATTAGCACTTTGTGTAGCTTGATTAGTTATTATAGGGGCTTGTGGCAGCTCCTATGGGTGATGGGCAGGTTTTTTCTAAGAACTGTTTGATGAGAGAGCATTTTTTACTTACAACGAATTGTAACAGCTATACGTTTACGAAACATGTAGGTACTTATAGTGTATTTGCTTAAACTTCAGCAAATACATTACATAGAGGACCTGAACTATCGATTTGCAGCAGAAGCAATTAGCGATGACATGAGCAAGCAATTCCTACGAACGAAGAGCAATTGCTACGAGCAGCCAATAGGAATCACTGCAATACAAATGCACCACCTCCTCACTGAGACAGAGACGACAAAACAGACAAATTCTGTACAGACGAGCCATAGAAAACAAGCCATATAATAGGTACCTACAAGTTCATGAGTAGAGCCGGGAAATAATAAGCATTTGACGTGAAAGGACTGATTTATGGTGCTTCTATGGAGTGCGTCATTGTTTGCCTTGTTTTCGCCGTACCTATTTACTTTGGGAGATATTAATATTGTGCTCTTGGAGCAAAAGTTCATATTTTGTCGGTAATAATAATGCTAGCGCTACTTTATAAAAATATTTCTGAGGGTAGTTTTACGGACATCACTTCATAAACTACATAGATGAAAGGTTACAATGAATAACGGTTACACAAGTTCATGTTTCAGCTTTTTATCGCACTAAAAACTAAATTGTCATATATGTATAAATAAAACACATCACACTCAGTAAATGATTGATGATTTAAGCGAATAGGAAAAATAGTAAAGCCGTCCGCGTATCTATTTAGTCGCAAACCATCTCAATTTGTCGCTCTCGACAATGGTGCGAGTCGAGTCCGCGCCATTGTTCGCAATTAATCAGTATTAGGCGCAACGCCATCTGTCCGCCGGATTAGGCAACAGTGGCGCTAGGCACAGACCTAATGGTGGATTACAGGATTTGGGACGCCTTTAGGCACATGTACGGGACTAGCTGTTCGTAGACCTGAACTAGAGGCCTAATCTTCAAGTCTTAGGATCGTGTAAGCCACTAAGTAGCAATAAGGAGTTTGACTTCTGTAGTTTTTAAACATACGACGACGTCGACCGACGTCTTTCGATCGCTAGATAAAATGTGACAAGCGCGCACGCAGCCGAAACTTAAAACAAAAATTGAGCGAATTTGAAATCAAGCTCTTCGTAAAATTAAATCGTTCCTAGTATTCTAGTTACATTTTCATCAAACCTATGTGTTGTTTTAGCCAGATAAAGATAAAATAGGCCATGAAATTCCTTTCAACAACAAGCGGCTCCGTCCTCCGACCGCGTCCGTGTCCGTTACCCTTCGCATTAAACCATCACTCGTTATTTTTCCGAACAACGCCGCGCATAACTCAGTTACCCATAACGTTAACCGGGTTATTTCAACGTAACTTGGTTATTTTAACGAACGCTAAGCAAAAACGTCTAAACGTTCGACTTTACTCGATTACTGCGGTCCTGTGAATATTAATAAGCTCGGGTTAATTAAACCATGGGAATGGGATTAGTCGCTACACATAATGTGAGCTCTGATAAAGGCTGCTGTTCTAACGCGGCGCGTGCGGTGGGTACGGCCTGTTTGTATCGCCGGTTACCTTAATTGCGAATGGGACTGGAACGGTAAAAAGTTCAGAATACGTGATTTGATTGTTTAAGCCTTATCGTATTAAAATTATTTTGAACGAATTCGCTCATTGTGAAATTTGGGTACAAATTTTTGGCCATTTTAGATCCTTTTCAACACTGGCTTGGCACATAACTTCGTAGACCTACTCAGGAGGATTGGTACCTAGATACTAAGTGATAAACTTTGGTAAGAAAGAACCGACTTACCCTGATGGTACTATTTTGGGCCAGAGACACTTTAAAGACCAAATCACCTTATTTTTCCATCAAATTAAACTGGAAAGGTCGAAGTTGTGTTAGGATCACGTAACAATATTTAATTCCCGAGTTAACATTACGAGTTTAGCAGAACATTACACTGAGCATAATTTCCCTCTACACTGGCAATTACCTAGCCATGACCGACAATGGCCGAAAATGGCCGAAATGACCGACACGCTGTCGGAAGCCGGCGTGATACGACGTCATAACATAACCTGTCGTAACCGTTATTTGAAGTAACGGTTGCGGTCGTTGTCGGTCTCATTGCATTTAGGTTTTAGTTGAGGTTTGTGTAATTCCGAATTATCATTCTGTTTGCTCAAACTTTTAAAAATACCAAAATTTATTTATAGAAGGAACAACATACCACCACTAATTTAGTGCCTTGATAGCTCAAAATAATACTATTTCTTTATAGATCATGTATACCTACTTACCAGAAAATAAAAATAAAAAATCTAGGGATAGTTAATATTCAACACAAGAAAAATATAAAAAAACCCTTGCTGATATTTTATGAAAAAAATATTTAACTACAATTTAAACTCTTCGGCTGCGCTTCTAGTAGCGGCTCAGGTTTACGTCCAGCATAGATCATCTTACCAATAAACGCCCTACGTTACATATTTGTACGATCTGTAGATATTTGTTCAGGGGGTTCTGGTCGTTTTCTACGTGTAGTAAAAATATCTATAAATGTAATAATATTGTATAATGTATATCAGTCATCTAGTACCCATAACACAAGATCTGCTTAGCTTGGGGCTAGATGATGCTGTGTGGATTGTCCGGCATTATTTATATTATTTATAAATAACCACTAGTAAAAGTAAAGATAGTACCAGTATTATGTGTAATGCGTGTTAGCCGCGTCTGTCGTGGACATTCGAGGGGTGCACGCCCGGAGGGTGGTTTATTAGACAAGTTTCCGAATAAATCCACCGAACTCTCTGTGACGGATCAAACTACTGTACAGGCGGTGACAGAGTACTTATTGTATAATCTACCGTGGAGGATAAAGAGAGAGAACAATCTAGAACGTCTGGACAATAACGTGGAGGACAGAGAGTAGGTACCATAGATTACCTTAGACCAATAGACTAATAAAGTACCTTGGTACCTAAACTATCAACCTTCATCTATCAGCTAGTTCCAATGTAAAAAGAACTATTTGTAGATTGTTTGCTATAGTGTGCAATATTTTTTTGGAGACACTAAAATAACCAAACCTAGCTCAAAAAACCAAAATTTTGCGAAAATATGTATGTTTCATGAATACGTTATTGTTAGTAAACCTTCAAAAATAAAGCAGGTACATTGTTGGTACATACTAACTAGATTTTTTGACATAATATATGCAGAAACAACAAGGGATAAAAAATGTTTGGAGGTAAAATTTAAAAAATCTCTATATTATGTACATACACATAACCTAATATGTACAAAATGGAACATAAGGCAAAAAAATACAACTTTAATACAAAATAGAAACAAACAGGAGAAACATTACTTAACAATGTTGTTGAACACCATTATAGCAACCTGCATCGTCAAGCTTTGTTCAATTTATAAATATTGGAATCAAAAATGTCCATGTCAGTGTTTTTGGAAGCCAACTCGTTATAAAGACGCCACGCTCTAAATAACGGGACATTGTACGACAGGGTCGTACTAAGAGAAAACCATGAAGGTTCCGGGATAGATAGGATATAATGTGTTATATTGAGAGAAGATAAGAGAATGGGGCAAATTACGACGGAGCGAAAAAACTGATCTTAAACGGACGGCGAAAGCTGTGACTTTAAGGGCGCATACAACCTCAACTCTGTGCGAAAAGGCTAGACATATGATTTTGCGTTCATAAGAGCGGGACAGGGCATTGCAACGCAAGTCCAAAAATCACCAAAAATCAAGTTTTAGCTTATTATCTATTAATTAGGACATTATTTGAAAAAACCGAAACATATAACATTTTTATTATACTTAATTCTATTACCACGCTTATTGTCAACATCTGAACTTCTGTATTTATTGACAAATTTAGGTTTTAGTAAAAATTTAGAGGTAACTTTGCGATTTTTTTCTATCGAGAAAATTTTATACGAAGTTGCCCTTGGTGGCCACCAAAATCTATTTTCGTATCTCTTCCTAAACTAAATAGAATAAAACTATTACAGAGGCATTAAAAAAAAGCTTATGATAGGTATCACAAACTGGACGATGGATTTTTGAAAATTCCTTTGTTAAACAGAATAATAACATAAAGTAGGTGGTGGCGCTAGTTTAGGTGCTGTATGCGCCTTAATCTACTCTCATAGCCAGAGATCGAGCGGCAAAGTTTATGTCTATGATAACCACAATTTTGAGACATTTTTTTATGCCCTCGATCCTAGCTGTGTGTTGTGTGTGGTTTCGATAATGTGGAGACCGATAACGATGCCATATTCCAGGATTGATCGACAACAAGAATTATTTACTAAATAATGAAGCTATGTATTGGGTTTCTTAAAAGTATTTTGTTATTATAGTAATAAAACCGAGCAAACAATTACTCCTTGCTATTGTTGTCTGTGTGTTATGTTATAAAAGAGAGTTGTCCATCGAAATAGATCCCCAAATCCTTAGCAAATTGATTTCGATTATGGACTTTGTTAGAAACCGTTTGGTCGCAATTTGCGACGAAGAAACACCGTAATATTATTTTCGACTTGCAAATAATATTGCAATGAGATTAGCTAAATTATTTTAATTGTAAAATATACTATTTACGTTAGTAAATAAATTCCTTGTGATGGATCTGAAAAACAAACATCCACGTTACAAATTAAACCTAGTACCTAACCGATGACAACATCAAGTTATTCGTCGATTGCTTGACTGACTCATCCAAAAACGGATCAAATACCCGCCGGTTGGTACGGGTCTTACTTGACTCGTACCTATTGGCTGGTATTGATCTCGCCATTCAATAAAATATTCAATGAGGTCAGTTATACAAGACAAGTGGAATAAGTGCTTGCTAACAACCTTATTTAGCATTGACAAAAACCTTCGGATTATTTCACCAAGAAACTAGGACGGTCCATAGAAAATGGTTGAAGATGTTTACGATTTGCTCAAATTACTTTAGCGATAGTTTATTTAATTTTTTAATGGTTCAATACGTACTCATTAGTCGCTGTAACAACAGGCTTAGAAGAGGCTAAGTTTTCAAAATACTGATAAAACTAAGCACTTGTGTGCGCGCGGCTCCGCGCCGCTCTCGGTTAGATTTATTTCACACCTTAAGCCGCAGTTAATCCTAAGTTCGAACTGTTCCTTCCGCCTTCAATGTAAAGTAGGCTTTATTATAAGGAGTTAAAGTCAAATAGAGAATACGGATTTGACGAAAAGGTTTTGAAGGGGCAAGACTTTAGTTTATAAAATTCAGGAGGGCTTCATGTAGATTTAAGCAAACTTGAGATTATTTTTCAATTCAATAGCTTTATGGTACTTGAAAAAAAAATTAAAGACTCAATGACAGCAAAAATATTTAAATAGAAAAATTCAAGATAAGTTCCATGGTAATGAAATGCTTGAAGCAAGCTCTACCAACCGTTAAACTGGATTTTACGGCGAAGAGTAAAATTATGCTATCGCATGTACAACATAAGATTCAATATACAATAGCAAAGACTCGAGTGCCGATGTGGGTACAGTAATCATCATATTTATGTGAATAATTGTAAAAGTCGCAAGTTATCATTAAGATGTTGCTAATAATATATCTTCAGTCTCAGGCAAATTTTACAACTTTTTATAAGTCGATTCCTGTTAACGACTCAACTACTTCTGATAGAAATAAATAAGCAGACTAGATAAGCAGAGTTTGTGTTAAATGTAGGAACTAGATGACGGAAAACTGAACGGATACAGTAAAATAGATAAAATTGTATCGTACTACGGCGGCTGTGATAAGTTTACTGTCAAAATCTATACAAAACTCCCCGAAATAAGTTATGTTGCTGACTGTCCTACCTTGTGTCGAGTCGACTCGTAAAACTTATGAATATAATTTTTCGATACAGCGATCATTCATAGGCGCAAGGATGTGAGGTATCTCGGCGTAAAAGCTATTTCAGCCTTTTATTGGAGAATATTTCTACTTCAACCATTTGGAAATCTATTATTCAAAGCTAAAGAGGCATTTCTTATATTATAACAATACTTTATCTCGCTAAGTGATACTAAAGCACTTGAGTAATTTATTGGGAGCTGGCGTGGTTCCGTTTTGTTTTTTTGTAAACTGGAGGCATGGGTTTGTGACGTCATACGTCATAGTGGATAAATTGTCATGAGAAAACAAAAGACAATCGCGCCAGCTTTTAAAAGTACGTTACCGCGTATCGTTGGTTTGTCTATGATTTTGTGGAATATAACAAAAGAACGGGACTGTACTGATTGAATTTGTTTTACAAACAACATATATTTTTATTCAATATTTACTATGTAGAATAATAACGACAGTAAAAAAATACGAGGGAATTTTTTGAAAAGCGACCACTCCCACAACAAACTTTATCAAATTTTCATTCCGCAATAGGAAACATAGTGGTAAATTCAACCAGATTTGGTTGCTAAAATCTGCATTGATTAAAATTCCATGTGATTATTATTCAGCCGTTTGTTTAAATAGCGCAAAAACCTACGGCGCATGCAAATACTGAGGGGAGGGGACAGTAGGGTCACTTTGGGGGTCAATGTCGAGGAAACCGCTGGATGCTGACCCCACAAGACCTGTCAGCATAACGTCGTCAGATATCTTTAGATATGTGGTTATGCTGTGGATGTCTCTCGAGATGATCAACGTCTCTCGAGATGATCAACGTCTCTCGAGATGATCAATGCCTCTCGAGATGATCAACGTCTCTCGAGATTATCAACGCCTCTCGAGATGATCAACGTCTCTCGAGATGATCAACGTCTCTCGAGATTATCAACGTCTCTCGAGATGATCAACGTCTCTCGAGATGATCAAGGGCAACTATTATCACATGGATTTATTTAAAGTGCTTTTAAATTTTAAAAGGTTTAAGAGTAGCAATGGAGTGAAAACTTTTACATTCACCAAAGTCAATTTTATGAAGCTAAAAGCAAAACAGGATTATTAACGAAATCGACGAATATATGAAGGCTTACTAGTTACAACATCGAATGTTGAACCTTTAAAAATGGCTGGGAGTGTTCCTTCTGGTAGGTGGATGTATGTCTCGTCGCGTCGCGTCGCTGGATATCGCAATAAAACTTTATAACGGAGGATGTAGCGGTACTAAAACCTTTTTCTATCAAAAAACCCGCCGTCATATGTACGCCGAGGAACAGCGGCACGGCTGCGCGGTTCCGTACAAAAAAATGTTTAGTTTTCTCTTTGGAAAACTGTTTGAACTCTAAAACTCTGTGATATTTGTAAGCTACAAACATGAATATGGCCAGCTGTGTTATTCATAAATAGGATTATGTATTCGGAGTATCAGTAGGTCATCTTTTTTATTTTATTTATTTTTTTTATTTATTGTGATAAGATTACAAAGCAGTTTACAATCATATTTTGCACATTTAAAAATAAGTTACAGTATTGAGCCAGATTGTAGACCTAGATGTAAACATGACAAGAAAAGTGTTGCAAACATAGGTAAAACATTTTCACTACAAATACTTAATTATCAATATATAATATATATATATATATATATATATTACCGTGTATTTTAAATATAGTATAATAGAAATTTACATGCTTATTTTATAGACAATTGCTCAGTATAGTCGAAATTATTTTGCGAAATTTTGTAAGGTCGGCGTTAAATAATATACTTTATTACGTATAACAGATATCGTAGTAGTACGAATTACACAAGCTTGCTTAGCTTGTCGCTAAATGATGTTGTGTGGATTATCCAGGATACATTACTCTTCTCATATTTTTTTGGAGCACGGTGGAATTCATGAATTCAATAATCTTATTATCTAAATATTCTTCGAGCGCAGTGGAATACATTGGGTATGGACTTTAAAATTTTGAGAACAACGGTTTCGTGGCGCTGTGGAACCCTACTATTACAGTTACTACAGAGATTAGTAGGTAGGTAAGTGGGTTGGTACCTACAATTATTTTTTCGACTTTTTTCTACGTATTTCATTAAGTATGAAACTTAGACGATTTTTAAAACCTGTTTTGAATTGTCGAAATCCATACCTTTGATTTGATATTGCTCTCAATGAAATAGCCCCCATTGTATGAAAATTCGTTTTTTGACCATATTTCTAAAAGTATTGTTTTTACAGACTTCTCTATATTTTTCCTGTAAAATATAGACCTATATCTACAAACGCTTAGTACATTTTATATAGATCACTCTGCTATCTTCGGAGATAGAGGGGGGGGGGGGAACGGTAAAATTTTCGACCTTTTTCAAAATATTTCAAAAATTATAAAACCTATCGAAATTTCAAAAACTGCATTAAAATATACAAACTGATACCTTTCATTTGATACCCAACTCGGTGGGGTAGTCGCCCCTTTAGAAATTTTTCCCGCCCTTTTTTGACCATATTTCAAAAAGTATTATTTTTACAGATTTCTCTATATTTTTCCTGTAAAATATAGATCAATACCTACAAAAACTTGCTACATATCAAATCGATCGTTCTGCAATCTTCGGAGATAGAGGGGGGGTACCGGTCAATTTTTCGACCTTTTTCAAAATATATCAAAAAGTATAAAATCTATCGAAATTTCAGAAACTGCATTGGAATGTACAAACCAATACCTTTAATTTGATACCCAACTCGGGGGGGTAGTCACCCCTTTAGAAAATTTTCCCGCCCTTTTTTGACCATATTTCAAAAAGTATTATTTTTACAGACTTCTCTATATTTTTTCTATAAAATATAGATCAATACCTACAAACACTTGGTACATATCACGTCGATCGCTCTGCAATCTTCGGAGATAGGGGGGGGGAACGGTCATTTTTTTGACCATTTTCAAAATATTTTAAAAAGTATGAAATCTATCGAAATTTCAAACACTATTTTGAAATCTACAAACGAGTACCTTTCATTTGATACTACTTTCGACTTTGTACGTTCCATTTAAAATTTCGATTTCAAAATTTGTATGGAAAATCTTCATTTTGATTTTTCATTTATTTTCATTTATTTTTCTATAAATATGTGCGGGCGCACAAAATGTATTATTATTACAAATTTCAAGTCAATAGCTGCAGTAGTTTCTGAGATATTAAGGATTCAAAACACAAAACAGACCCAAAGCGATTTCATAAGGGTTTTGCAACCGATGGCAAAACCCTAAAAACGGTGTTTCAGGAGCCACTGGCCAGAGCCAGATCAGTCAAGAGATCCCTTCACGTACCAGTAAGTACAGGCAATAAACAAGAAGCTTGCCCCATCCAGGGTATAATGCCGGCTTAGGATTGCAACACAACTAACATCATTTTTAGTCCTGTACCCTCTGTTTGTCATGTAAGGTCGGTTCGCTCTAAAATTATTTTCCACATCCTATTCGTGTTCACTATTACCACACACAAGCTAAATAATATACAGGGTGTTTGGTACATCGTTTGCCAAAATGAAATGGGGGGTGGAGGGGGTTTTTGATACCTGTGTTCTCAATCCCCTCAAAAAATCCTGGCCCACGGGGATTTTATCTATTTTTTTTAAATGTTATGCCTAATTTACAATACTCTGCTCTTTTACTAACTTTACTAATTTTCTTATTGTATCGAGACACATAAACATTATGCTGATATTTGATATTACACCAAACACCCTGTATAGGTGACCATCACATGCCATAGATCACGTGCTTACCCCCCGGAACAGCGTCCTGGGCCAACTTGTGCCATTAATTTTCCAAATAAAGAGCTCATTGTGTAAGTTGGGCCGCGGCGCCTAGCGCCTAGCGCCTGCCACACACGGCCGAGTGCTGACGGAGTGGGGGCTACACTTGCCAACACATTCATATCATCAATGTTGAATTATGTTTCTTTGTCGTTTTCTTGTAAGTACTTAAGATACTTTATGCCATTCATAGTACATTACATCCGGTTAGGTATTTTGTTTGCCCTATTTTAGGAGTTTTAGTTGTATTTTAGTCGTCAATTGCATGTTCATTCCTTCAATTTTTATTATTTTTACAAACGAATTAACACACAATCACTTTTACAAATCAAGAACGAGGGGTTCGGCCGGATTGAAGAAGTTATCTTGAGCTTAAGCTTAGTTTCAGTTCGAAAAAAAGAAAGATTAGTAGATAGTTTTATTACAAAATACAAAGCACACGCATAAAAAGTTAGTACAATAATAATACTACTATAACTATATTAAAAATAAACATAGGGTAGACACAGAGGCTGCGTTCATGTACGATCTACTAACTAAGACAACAACAGCACGGGTTTGCACGGCCCGGTGCACATTACATCTGAGGCTCTGACAATGGCAAATATTTTTCAAAAAACCTTACGTTCTTTTTAAAATTACTTTACTTTTAATGTTTGTCAACCTACTCTATGGGTAATGTAAACGCGTCCGCAACTCCGCTGAGTTGTGCCGCGAGCTAAGTTTTAATAAGGACGATTGTTGTAGCCTTTTTTTGAATTATATTCTTTTATTCTTCAAAACCCAGAGGATTAAAAATTTTAATTATATTTTCCCGGCAACTACTTGCTGATAACATAGAATCAGGACTAAATCTGGTTAAAGTAGGTAAATGTTTCACGCATACGTTTTCATATTATTTGTCAAAATTAGAAAGAATCTTATCAATGTAGTTCTGCGACCTATTTAGTTTCAGTTTGAAATGGTTCCATACCATTCTGATCGCCAGGGGATTGTATCTATGGTTTCCAAAAAGTCCACAATTCTTTTTTTTTTTTTTCTTTATTGTAAATAAAACTTACAGTAGTAAAAGTAAAGTTAAATATCTAGTGGAGCCAACATAGCTGAGTTACAAGTTGCGACACGAGCTGCCATGCACGTGGGCGCTAGTACAGAACAGACGCACACCCGCCTGTGAGCCCGCAACCGTTTGCCACGTTTGTTTAGTTCATAGCACTACTACCTAATGACCTTTACCGGTGCTCGACAAGACCTATTTTTGGCTATTATTTTCCATAAGAACTTATTTGCGCAACTTCGTCTATTTCTGTTATATTAAGAACAGGAAAACACCAGTATAATCTGCACAGCTGTTGAGGTTCGGTGACTTAGACTCATACAAAATAATTATTGAATTACATTACATCACAGCAAATGCGAATGTTTGTATAAATGTTTGTTATCTCTTTACGGTAAAACTTTACAAAATGTTTTTCGAAACCGTGCACTACTGGCAGGAAAAGGAATACGCATGGACTGGACAAATCAATCTTTCGTAGCATGAAGTGCTACGCCGTAGCCTAATTGCTACCACGTAGCTTAACTGCTACGCCGTAGCACTACGATGGTATCGAAGTAAAATGATTTGTCTATACTAATATTATAAAGAGGAAAGATTTGATTGTTTGTATGTTTGTTTGTTTGTTTGTTTAAATTGAATAGGCTCCGAAACTACTAGACCAATTTGAAAAATTCTTCCACCATAAGAATCCTAAAATTTCCGTGATGAACATAGGCTATAAAATATTTTCAAAAAAGTTAGAGATCTGTATAAAAACTTCAATAATAAAACCATAGCGCTATACATCTGAAATAAAAAGTCCACACAAAAACATCTAATTATCACTATATTATTCAGAGTTTTGCACAGGTAATACACACAGAATGTTTGTCAGATCAAACAACACAATATAGTTTTGTAAATACATAAGTATATAAGGGTTCGGCGCGGCTATGTATTGCGGAGCAAAAACTGGCGTGTATTCGCCTCGGAGCTAATTACTCACTGCCTGCGCTCGGCCGATCCGAGCTGCGTCGGCGCAATACACCGGTACGCCAGCTACAAGCGCCCCTTCCTGATGACGATTCGTTGGACATGTCGTGCGATATCATAGATACGAGTAAGATTGAGCCTATACCGGGCTCAAGTATGCAAGCGGTATCGACGTCGGCGTCTGACCATGCCACCACCGAACAATTCAACCAATTGCTGCAAGCTATCAATATGTGGCGCGTCGATATGAAAACTAACTTGTTAAATATAAGAGACGACATAAAGGGGACTCTCGCTGAAATTCAAGCTGATATGAGGTCTCTGCGCTCGGAACAGACCACCATGAAACAACATATATCGCATATCTCGTCGGAGTTAAAGGTTCTCCAAGACACAGTGCAGAACCAATCTTCGGAAAATATTTTGTTGAAAAAGCGTGTGGACGATATAGAAAACGTAGCCGCTACACTTGACCACGCTAACCCTGCATACTCCGATCTCGAGTCAAAGATAGACTACCTAGAACAGCAAGGCAGGCAGTGTAATATAGAGATTTGTAATGAGCCCGAGCGACGAGGCGAAAATTTGCTGGATATTATGGAAGCTCTGGGATCGGCACTTAAGGTCAGGTTCTCCTCTAATGACATAGTATCCACTCATAGAGTTCCTCAAGCCCAGCATGGGAGTGACAGACCAAAAAACATCATAGCAAAATTCGCAACACGTATACAGAGAGACAACTTGCTAAGTGCTTTTAGGAAGGTTAAAAATAAAAATACTATCACTACAGACGACCTCAATATTCCTGGTACGGCCATAAAAGTATACATAAACGAACACCTTACTCTAAAGAAGAAGCATTTATTTCGAAAATGTCGTGAAGTCGCCAAGGAGCTCCAATACAAGCACGCATGGGTCAGGAACTCTGTCATCTTTATCAGGGAAGCTGATGATAGCCCAGTGATCATTATCCGGACGGAGCGGGATCTCGAAAAGATCGTTCAACAATCCAAGGAAAGATAAAATTATAGAAGATATAATAAGTTTTCAATTAGTATCAAAATTGCAGGGTTTTTTAACTAAATAACATACACTATTTTAAAGTAATTATCTCACCATGATATTATATTGTAAACTGAAACGTTACTTACTCCTGAATTTAACTACAGTGAATTAATTGATAACTCCCTTCCCCTTTTTGTAGACATTTAACCTATTCTTGAACAGTCCTATGTCCTTAAAAAGTACCTAACTCTATTTAGCTTAATTATTACACCTACCTCTCTATCATATTGTTATTAATTTGCCTTAGTACATACCTAATTCAGTTTGTTTTTATATAAGTTTAACTGTAGAGTCAGCATCCTGTTGCGTTATTTATTGATTAAGTCTTTTACCATAATATGAGTACAACGTAGTGGGCTGTATTTTGAATACATCTATAATGTAACTCTTTTACCTAACTTTAAGATATAGCTATTTGTTGTACCTTCGCTCAATAAATAAATAAATAAAGACAAATGCATACCTCATATAAGTAGGTAGGTACGTACCGTACTGCCCCTACACATCAACTTCTTTTTTTCTTTTTTTGCGCTGCTCGCTTTTGCTGTGGCTCAACTTCAACTTCTTTTTTTATGGCACCGCTTTTGCTACGACGACTCCGCCAGTGTCAGTTAGGGATTGTCATAGACATCACAATAAATTCGTTACTGGGGTGCGAGCTGAGGGTGCGAGAGGAAACTCAATGTCAAAAAATATAAAAACTTCAAGATTGGAACCATGAAGAAAAGGCAATGCCAAAAAATAAAGTTTTCCCTGTTTTTCTTTATACATATAATAAGTAAAAGAGGTAAAGGTACAATTTTAAGAAAGGAAGATTTTATTGTTTGTTTGTGGTTTGAATTGAATAGGTTCTGAAACTACTAGACCTTTTTGGAAAAAAAATCATCATTAGAATGATAATCATAGGCTATAGAATATTTTTAAGTTAGTGATCCCTATGAAAACTTCAATAATAAAGTACCTTATCACAAAATAACGTGTGTGTGTGTGTGTGTGTGTGTGTGTAAGAACTTAAAATTCTTTAAAATACCCGTGCGGTGCCGGGGCGGGCTGCTAGTATTCTATATACGAGTACTATTAGTTGTTTTGACCCAAATATTCTTCAAGGGGACAATTATAAAATATCAATAATATTGTCATGGCCGAACAAATTATTAATAGCTAGCTAAATTAAAGTAAATTATCGTAATTACGGCCTAAATTATCTATACTAATATTATGAAGAAGAAAGATTTGTTTGTATGTTTGTTTATTTGAATTCGAATAGGCTCCGAAACATTTACTTTTATTTGAAAAAATCTTTTACCGAAAGAATCCTGATTTGACTGATGAACATAGGGTTAGAATATATTAAAAAAAGTTAGGGGTTCGCATGAAAACTTCAATAATAAAACCGTGTACTCCGCTGTTTGCTTTTCTCTACGGCCAGTGTCAGTTACCTATGTGTCAGGAGTGTCATAAACTTCACAATTCGCTACTGTGGTGCGAGAGGCGAGTCAATGTCAAATAGCCCAATACTGCTAAAAAAAGTTAGGGTTTCGTAGGAAAACAGTGAAATCCAACGTGTAGGTATAATTTCAGAAATTTTTGTTTTATTCTTGTGCGAAGCCGGGGCGGACCCCTAGTATTCTATATGTATACGAAAATAAGATGCATGATATTTGTTTATTGTAACATAGCTACACTCTTTTAAGTAATCTTATGAAAGGAAATCAATGTAGTGATGAAAAGGAATGTAAAACCGAAATCTTAGTGTTATCACAAATTAAATAAGTACGATTATCGTTATGCATAACTCGGGTTTAAAACGCGAGTTATTTCAAACTCTGCCAAAACGGCTCACAAAATAATAAGGTAAGAGTAAATAAACAAGAAAGCTATTACCGACTGACTGTAAGCGGCGCGCGGTAGCTTCACTCAATGAATCACACCCTCAGCTAAAGCCCGCTTAGGGCCGCCCAAGAAAATAACCACAAAAACATTTTAATGGCACCATTAGAGCATTCGTTTATCTTAAAGATGTATTTATTTATTTAAATCTGCCATTTCGGCGAAATTACAGACTTTTTACACCTTTTTTTAGCAATCGACGACGGCGAGACCCAACAACAAATACATTCCACAGTACACAAAGAGAAACCAGTTTTATATTAATTACTAGATTTCTATTCCCGTCGAGAGAACCCGTGAATAGAACACGAAACGAAGAGCACACATTATCAACGCGACGCATCAATCGTGTAAACAGTTTTATAGATACGGTGGAAGCCGGGGGGTTCGATAAACATCTCGGGAAGAAAAGATCGCTTTCCGAAATTTCTTTTAGGGCTTTTGTGAATAGCGAGGATTCTTTCATTCGACGGGAGGATGGAGGATGGTAGATGGCGCAGATGGTATTGATAAAAGCGCGGGTTCGACTCGGGTCGGCCACTTACGGCCTCAATGCGAATGCCACTCGGTTGTTGGCAAATGTTTGTGATCTACCCGTGATAGGGACTGACTGACCTCTTTGTGTGCGATGCTGTTTTGATTTGTTCATTTTTTCGGAGAGTTTTACGGTTCAGTTGAAGCAGGTTTTTGTAATAAATGTACCGATACAGCGTCTACAGTGAAATATGAACAATTTTATATCGAGGTTAAATTAACAGTGATAAAAAAGATGCGTAATTTGGTCTTTACTCTCGTCATAGCTCAGCTATCAAAAATAGTGGTCGTCTTCTTACCCTGACTCTGGCCTTAAAACTGATCATTATATAATTATGTATTCGTGAGTGTCATTCGTACTATTGTGACTATATAATTGGTTGCACAAAAACACATGAAAGTGAAACTATAGGTTCGTTTTCATTTGTTTTTACGAGTATCATCTCATCTTATATGATTGGCAGAGGCTCCCAAAGGAACCAAAACGTTTTTTTTACCTTAAAAATTTAAGGTTGATTCGGCCTGCTTAGCTTAGGCAATACACAGAGAATAATTAACCGTAAGTGCTGGATAAATTTTGAAGCTAGTTGACGGCGGCGTCGCCCCGTGTGGGTACACACGGCGAATAATCGTAGGCTTTTATGGTGAAAAAACGTGTGTGTATAGTAACTCTTAGAATGCTAGGTACGCTTACAAATACATCTGAGTTAACTAATGATAGTTGGAGCATTTCATTTCGCGTCAGAACTAAAAACAAAAAGTCAAGTGAAACTTCTTGTTCTCAACTAAAATAAACGACCGCTGTAGTTTTCATTCTGTGTAAAATAGAACTCTGGACCAGTCAGCAGTTTCAAGTAAGTACCGGTTTACACTTTTATTACTTTAGCGCTGGTGCTAAACAAGATATGAGTATACAAAACTACTTCATACTGCATTATATATATATATATACTCAGAACGTATACTGAACTTATTTAATTTATTGAAATGCTAATATCATTGGTTTTATTAAGTTATTTTGAGGGAACATAAAGCAGTTTATTTGCTGGTTTCTCTACTCATCTACTAAACAATTCAGCGGCGATCAGCGTAAAGGAACGTCGTAAAGTGCTGAGCGTAAAGCGAGCGTCGTTAATAAGTTACCCGCCGCTGCAGAGAAGGTACCTTGCATGCTTTTGAAAGACGCGTCAAAATTAGGAAAATTATCTGATTGCGATACGCAGATATGAAATTATAGTAGGTAAGTAAATAATGAAAGTTGGGAACTCAATTTTTAGTTTATTTTATCCGTGAATAAATAACCATTTTAAACAAGTACCCCATTCGCATTTTGTTCGTAAGTTAACGACAAAAAGTTATGTACTTAATGCCATTGCTTTTGAGAAGGTTTCTAAAAATGTATGTATCTATGCAGTGATGGTGTGGTAGGTAGGTATGTATTACACAAATGTGTAGATAGACAGATAGATCATTATTTTAAACTATTATATTGTGTAAATACCTACTTGGCATATAATAAATAAGAACTAGTGGTGTTTATTTCTACTTAATGGTTAATGATTAATATTCGAATCACATAATTTAAAGAAGGGGAATGTTTCTGGATTTAATTTAGTTATAATTTAGTTGTTTTAGCCGTTTAAAAGTACTTTAAAATAGGTATTTTTTTCCTGTAACACAAGTTCCTTAATCGGAACGGCGACGCGGTGACGGCGGGGCGGGCGGCGCGGGCGGCGCGGGCGGCGCGGGGTCGACACACGGTCGATAGAAGCATGCTGTGTCGTACACGAGATGAGAGTATCAGCAACTGAGGATCCGGTTCTTCAGTCGATGCGATGATTGCTTTGAATGAGAGGGAATAATTGCAAAATGCCAATAGAGAACGAGTCAATTTCCAACAACTAATAAGCAATGAATTACGCGATATCTAATGAAACCCGGAGGTATTAAAATGGCGACCCGCAGTAATATAGGGCTAAATTAATTATAAGCCCCCAAGGAACCGCAATTGATAATATTAGTTCGATTTTACGCGAAACATAAATACTGAGCTTGCCGGAAAGTAAAGTCCCGAATTCGAAATGGCTGTTGAAATATTGATATTGAGTTGGTTTCAGTTTGCGTTTACTAGACTGTTTACCGTAACAAATAAAACAGCGTCAACGCTTTCCGATAACTTTGTGTTGACCGGAGCTCTTTGGAGCAGTTCAGAATAAACAATCTCAAACAACCGTCGTCGATGAAGCTAATCCACTATTTAAAACTATATAGTTTTAAATAGTGGATTAGCTTCATCCATTATATTTCATATATATATATATATATAAAACTATAATAAAACTTCCACAAAGCATTGCATTATTATTTGCTTCAATTTATAATGTAAAGTATTTTAATTCACAGCTCAAACTTGTTCAGAAAAAGAAACAAAAATTAAATCTCAAACTTTAAATTACTTGCAGAATAGATGCGAACTTCCCAACGAGCCCCAACTATGACACGCATCAAAGAGGCAGGAACAAAGGGTAGAAAAAAGGGGGTAGTTGGCGCGGAGATATTTCAAGAGCAGGCAGGCTGGCTCCGACGGGAACTCCGGCAAGTTTATTTTAAACTTGGTCTTCGCGGGAGTGTTCTGCAGTGCGCCGCGACTAAGGTTTAAATTAGTAAATCAAAGGCCTGTAAATCAGTCAATATTATATATTAAACTTATCCCGAGAACATCGGCTTTCAGCTACAAGTCATCATTTTTTTTCTGCATTGTAATATTAAATTACCACGAAATACCTTAATTTAGATGCCAGTAAGTTGTGCTAAAGGTACAAATTATTTTTTTGTAAATGGTTGTTCAAATTAAACAAAGCCTTGAAAATACTACAATGAAAATATAATATTTGGTGATCAAAATTTAACATCAAAGTAAAAAGAACAAAAACGAAAATCAGCAGTCAACAATTGGATTAGTTTCGATTACGTAGTACTACAACAATAGGTAAGTAACGTAGTCGTGTGCTAGCACTCCCGGGAGCGCGCCCGGCTAGTCCGGTCGGTTCAGATCGCGTTGCTTTGCGAATGCGAATTCTCAAGTTAAATTAGCTCGCGTCAGACCCGCTACTAATCACAGAGTTCCATGTGGCTATTGGATGAGACTATCATTATTACATAGGAATTGCGTAAGTATCTAATACTTATTTAATAATTCTTGCAAAGGAATTGGACGCTAATTTTGAAGATCAGGAAAAAAGATTGCAGTTTTGATAGAACTTATAATGCAGATTTGGCCAAAAACTAAGCAGTAAACCACTGGATATAGGCGAAAGGACTCTCCCACCGATTCTAAGCAGAGTCTAAATGAACACCCTCAGGGTATGATGATAATAGTGATAGTGATGAATGATGCAGTAATAAAATAAACGACGTCAGTGATGGATGACAGATTTGACAGCCTATACAAGACTCATCGAGTCAAGATTTGCTGTGAACCGATCAACATGGAACTGCCCTAATTTATAACTAGTTATTAAACTTCTATAAAATGAACGTAGTACCTGGTCTAGTATTCACATAAGACACACTTGACACCACGTAACATAAACATTGCAGATCACCCATGAAACAAACTATCACAATCTGCATGTTATGCATTTGTATCTACCCAAAACATATACCCTACTTATTTATGTAATACTATTACACTACTAGAAACGACATGAAACTTAGCTAGTCTACTTCTATCAAAAATGCACCTTATTATGGTAAACTTTCCTGAATGAACCCTGAGCTCTGCAAGGTCAGAGCAAAGAGCCCATCCCGTATTCAGTGGAGAGGTCCCTCGCGCTCGCGATCGTTTTGTCCACTTCACGTGCTGATTAGACCCCGCACTACCGACCCATTGTCGCCCGTTCCACCTAATGGAGGATTTCTAAGATTAACCACCACCAAACAGAAGTGTACTCTACATTTACTTGCAGAAGGTGGCTTTTCGAGTGGAGAGATAGGTTTAGCAGACAGGACGCTAACACATCGTTTTGTTTCTGAGTAGATAAGGTCTATTTGTCAGTCCTCAGCTTATGTTTACGACGCGTATTCATCACGGATTAGGACGGAATGCTCTGCGGATATCTTATACTGAGATATTCCAGCCATTTGATTAAAGTCACTTTTTAGTAACTGCTTACGAATTAAGCTATAGACCTAAAAGTGGTAGGTACTAAATAACTTTAAAAACCAGAAGTGCGTTTCCTCTCGCAGATTTCGTGGAATGTATTGTGCTGAAATAAATTTTTTTTTCTAAGTATTTGGCCCTACTTAATGTTTTCGTAGCCAACTTGTCCGGGTAAAGTGGAAAGTACGTACACTGGTAGTTTGATTTGATCGATTGCTCTAATTTATAATACCTACTCCTATTTACTAGATAATTTGTTGTCAAACTTGATAGTTAGATATCAAAAACGGCAGCAATCTTTACAGAAATGACTAGTGTGCCAACACGTAGATACTAGAGGTAGGTTCTAAAGTAAATATATATTATTATTGACACGTTCATATTAAATGACAAATTTATTTAATTAATTTTTAAATTACAGTGTACCAACCTAGTTTTAGAAATTGTTTGCATGTCAATGTGTTTTGGTAAAGTATGTGACACTACCTATTCTGATGTCATGTCACCTTGTATTGTGACTTGATTGTGACCATATTTCTTGCAATAAATGAATTAAATTGAATCGAATATTTCGCAAAGAAATTGACGTATTGAAAGCAATTGCGACATATTCCACATTTCACATTCACTGAATGTGAAATGTGGAATATGTCAAGAAATGGACGTGAAACGTGAGCAGGCAACGCTTTCTTATCATATCTAATCGGCAGGCGCGGGGCTTCTATCGATAGAACAAGGACATAACTCTTTCGCACAAACGCGCGCCACGCACGGGCGACCCCGAATCACTTCTTTATGGGCCGTGAAATAAAGTACCGAACGTGACGTCACACCAGGAACCGCGAATTAAAAAAAAATTAAATGTAGTCCGGATTTAAATGTTTATGGTGCGTGAAGTAAAGAATTTCAAAATCAAATCAAAATCAAAGTGCTTTATTTCCTTTAGACCTTACAGGACTCTTGGACTAATACTACTACTACTATACTATATAATAGGTGACGTCATACGTGACGTGAATGATGCGTTATGTTATGAGCGAGATTTAGGAGTTTACACGTTAAATTAAAAGTTCGCGCGTTAAATGTGGGCTCTGCTGAGACTTACGGCGTTAAGTTACGCGTGACTGTATTCGAAAAATTATGAACTAAATAAATTTGGTTACAATTCCCATAATTTTTGTGCTTAACTTCTCTGAATTTAAATTATGATACTCACGGTTTATGTTATTCATTATTACTGCTAAGTATTTATATTTCTTACTTAAAACATTTTATAACAAAACAACAGAACGCATAAATGTAGAACTTGAAATAATATTAGCGTATCATTGAACACTTTTTTATTTTTGTTACTTATTAACTAGCATCATAGGTTTCATTAGAACCAATGACATTAGCTTATTACAATACGCAAAACGCTCACCGCTAATATCACCCCTAATAGCAAATAAATCATTTAGTTTCCGAAGTCGAGCCACACACACGCAACGGAAATAATCTGTATGAATAGGTATATCAATGGTCGATCGTCAAACCAGCACCAGCGCCACTGCAGCCAGACATTCAATGTCCCGAAGCGCAGTCCGTCCGTGCCGTGCCCTGACAAAAATAATAAAAGAATTCAAACTACAAGCATTAAGCTGTAACAAACGATCCCTGTGAACACTCGCGTTCTGCATAAGTTTGGATTTGCAAACAATTCTGTACAAACTTGCCACATTACCTCTCCACTGACCGACAGCCTTATATCCTATCGCTTAGGATCTAAAATCGCATGTTTATCGGTTGGGTAGCTTGTTGTAAAACTCGGTGCATTTACGAAGCTAGATTCCGGCATTCGCTACAGTATTTGCATTGTTAATAGAGTCAACTGATTCAATATTATCGACCGTACCGAGCCGTAGGTTTTATTGCAGTGCTCTGGATCGTTGCTTTGATGTTATTCTCCCTGAGAGCACATTGTTGGACTTTGTAGCGCCTGAAAAACACTGCATTTTTTTGCAACTTGAAGAACGGATAAGGCAAATGATCTACTGGATTGGATGTTACAGCGCATCCACGTAACGGCCGAGTCACGAGGGGCCTTCGCTGAGGCTTAGCCATCAAACAAAACCGACGACAACATTTCTGATGACTTGAGTTGTGGGTCCTGCGCCTGACTTCTCCCCGTTTGTGTCGTTTCGTAAGTAAAGTTCAGATTCATCAATTTCATTAAATTTTATTAAGAACATGTTTCCCATTGGATTACAAGATTTAGTAAAAAAATAAAGTACACTACCAGGCACTCTACTTTCTCACACACGTGCGTAAACGCACTTGTGCACAAAAATGTTTCTGTGCATATGATAGTACAGCTCGTCTCTATAGGCTGAAACCTGAGGCCAGAACTCGATGAAGATGGACATCATCACGGCACATCCAAATCACCCAACACGGCGGCCACGGCGAGTCTTGAATCGCTTAAACTACCACGTAAACTTCGCAAAGATTTAGATTTTATTAAGACATATACAAAATCACAAACAAGTATCGCTGAATATAAAAAAAAATACAAGCTAGGTCTGCAAGTCTTCAAAACTAACGGGGTGTGGAGGCGCCGTAATGTGCATCACCAGAAAAAAGCGTCACAAACAAAGTCTGTGGAGTGCTGTCCTACCATTTTATAATAATCTTGCAATGAAACTCAGAATGGCACAAGTTACAGTTCACAAGGTAAGTTTTTCATTTTGCTTTTAAAAACGGGGAAATGTTTTCCCGCCAAGGGAATGGAAGTCTCAAATAAAAGTCAAAGCAATGTTTCGCAACAAAAAATGTAGAAAATTTAGTTTTAGTTTAGAAACAGTCATATTTTAAAATTTTAATGTTTTTAAAAAGGTTTTCTCACGAATGCGGCTTAAACTTTTTGCCACGTAAGTTCCTGGTTAAGTGTACTGTACACTCACGCAGCTCTGTGGAATAGTCAAGAAAAAGATTCACATGTGTTCCTACTGGCCGTTCCTACGGACTGTTCCACTGAATAAATAATAATGAACCCCGATAATTTTATAATTAAAAAGAAATCCGTTCATTTCTAGAGTCTTCTGTTTGATTTTTTACTCAGAGTTGTTGTTTTATTTTATTAAAAAGTTCGTTTGCAATCGTTGTTATTCTTCGATATTTTTACGTATAAAGAAAATGTTATGTTTAACTTTTGGATTCAACAGACCTTTTTTTACGTTTGAAGATATATCAAATCGATTTAATTGTTAGAAGTGGTCGATCAATGTTTTTTGCTGCAAGATAAGTAACCTTGCAGACTATAACATGGATCGACCACTTCACATTTTTATATACAATCGTTAACATTCAAAATGGTCGTCCGGCAGGTGAACACATTTTACTTTTATTAAAATGGAAACTCAATTTCACCAAACCTTTACCTGACCTACTGGTCAGATGTAGATGTGTTCCTAAGGGGCCAACTCGATAATAAACTCAATTCAGATGTCGCCAAAACTAAACTAAACTAAAAGTACTTGGTAAATATCCCGACAAAGCAGCAAAAGATATACACGGCGATGTGTGCCGCTCAGGTCACCTTCGTTCTCTTCACACATCAAGGGGTTGGAAAGTAATAAAATCCTTTGCCCTCGACCGTGACACTCGGGTTATACTGATTTCCCCTTTATGGCATTTTCTGTCCAAACAACCGCTTCGGTCGAACTGCACGCTCTCGAGTCCGTCCATTGTAACCAAGCAGTTGGACTACAAGCATGACTATAGGCATCATCGTAAGATATACAGCAAAGCGACGAATGTCACAGTCGAACACACGCAGCTAATAGTGTTGGCAATAAAACTTAACAAAACTTATTTTAGCAAATCACTACAACAAATTTCTTGACATTCTATCATCATTAGCATTTTGTTCCTTAAAAGTAATAGTAATATTCCGCAAATCGTAAACCTTTTTCTACTAACACAAAAAAATGCGGTTCACTTGTAGTTTAGGAGCATTCGGGAAAATAGAATATTTCGGGTATAAATCAACATTTTCCCAAATGTTTCCAAAATAAACATGAATCCAAGTTTATTTTATAGAATAAAAAGTGGCGTAGGTTAGGTACCTATAGGCACCACTGTTTATTTTATGGAATCAACTTTATTTCATCATCATCACCAGCCTATAATAGTCCACTGCTGGACATAGGCCTCCCCTAATGAGCGCCATAGATGGCACCATTATTTGGGGGTAATTGCCCATAATCCCCACGCTGGGCATGCGGGTTGGGGATCGCAGTTCGGTGTAGTTGTTCTGCAGAAGGCGCTGCTGCCCGCCCCCTGCTGTGTTTCCCTTGGTCGCCTCTTACGACACCCACGGGAAGAGTTGGGGTGGTGAAATTCTATGCCGGCACCACACGGCGAACTTTACTTATAAAAATGATATTAAAACGTTTCATCAGTTTTGTTTCCTGATCTAGATCCCTGCTTATACATTACAGCTTAATCAGTAAATATGCCATTACCAGTAAAGACTGGTCAAGTTAGTTAAGGACCTTATCGCTATAACTTGTCTAGTTTAACGACTGCGTTTATCTGAAGTCTAGAGCTATAACAACAAAGAACTCAAATGAACACGTCTTTAGCAAACCTCGCATATTGTTAAAGGATTTCATAGTACCGTAAACTGAGGCTACTTTGACTTAGTTTGGAAGGTGTTTGACAAGTTTCTTATAGAATGTTCTAGTCGAGATTTTTCTTCCTGACTAAGACAATAGATCACTTTGCCATATTTGTGCTGCAGAAGAGGGCTGTTCGTGCAATCTATAATGTGGGTCCCAGAGAATCCTTGCGTGAAAAATTCAAAGAAATAAACATTATGACAGAAACATGTCAATAAATTTATGAAAACTTCATGTACTCTCATAAAAATATCAATGAGTTCATTAAAAATAGCGATATACGGTATTATTTAAATACATAGGTACTCAAAATATGAAAATACTGGCTGTGCCCACTCCTAGGCTGCATAAGATTAATTAATATTTTAAAGGACAATGTACTGTATACGCTTCTACAACAAAACTCCCAGTGAGTTGCAAAAATTATCTTTAAATAAATTCAAGCGGATTGTCTAAAGGCAATAAAGCACTTTGATTTTGATTTATGTGTATGTATGTATTCGAAGGAACTGTAAAGCTCTAGCTGTTTTTTTATTTGGTGTCAAAGTGTCTCTTTTTTTTTAAACACCGTCTAATTGCATAAGTCATGTTATTATCGACTTTTATATACAATTATTGTACGTTTATATATTTATATATCTAAGTATTTACAATTATTATTCATTTTGATGAATTTTTATTGGCTGGTATGGTTTTGAGACAACTTTTTTATCCGTGGCACACTCTATCTTCGCTGTCACAATACTGTCAATAATTATTTAAATAGGTATACCTAAAGCTAAGCTACGATTCAATTTCTTACATGCTATTGGCGGTATGGAATGGAGCCTGTTTCTCTTCTATTAGAAGGAGTTTTTTAATATAAACGACGTCGTAGAACCTCGAAATTACCCACAAGTATCATGTAATCAAGCACGAGTACCTCGTCAATGTAGTCCAAAAACGTTTTAAAGTTACCCCCTACCTAATATCAAAATAGCCCCACTTTATGGTATATTGGTAAATAGGCCGGCAGACACGAAAATCAAAAGCTTTTGCGGGAAAACTAGGGCAACGTAATTTTTACGACGCTATTGTTGAGGCCATTATTGTAACAATGACCATTAAAATACTGTAATCTTATCGAGTTATCTTTTATCGTTACTATCTCATAGTTATTAGAATAGTTTTCACCGTTAAAAATAACGTCAGGGCTTAATAGCGAGTTCAAATACTATTTTCGATAATGAATCGGATTTTGTTAACAGATTCATTTTTGAAAATAGCCGTCTTAGCTGGCTTATCATTACTGAAGGAAATTACACTTTAGTTTATAGCATCGCGGCCTCAGCGTAACAGTGGCACCTCAACGCATGCAGTCCGTGGGTGCACGTCGTATTGTAGAGGAGGCCACTATCATTGTATGTACTACCTCTGCTCCCCGCCGGCCGAACTTGCTTATTAATACAAACCCTCTGCGTTCTGGTTTTACATTACTTTTTTTTTGTCGTAGAGGAAATTCATTTACGAATAAACTGGTCCGGGGTGGACCAGAATTATGTGGGACTCAACTAACCTAGCAACTAAATGTAGCGATTGTATGCCTCACAGTTAGTTATAAACGTTTATTCTGGGAGTGAGAGAGTACTTTTAGGTCCAATAAAGGCAATTACGTCAGTCTGACATCGCAGAAGCTTTTTAAAAGCTCTGCCAGTAAATGCATTTCCTCATTTAAATCGCGACGTTAACGCGGGCACTAGCCAGCCAATAGGACGTTTTGCTACGCTTAAGGGTAGAAAGATCATCCTACTAGCAAGAGTGCCCAACTGGTCGATTCAGATGTATCAATGACTATTACTGTTTTATTTTATTTGTTATCAAAATACAGTCAATGAGAGGAGACAACAGAATAAGAGATCTCTCACTCACGACGCAGGTCACTTGTTTTGTTTACCAAAAAGAGCTTAGGTCAGCAGCAGCAGGAAAACCATTGAGGTAGTTAGGAAACTTCCTCTTCCAAATAAGTCACCTTCTATAGTCTTCAATTGCAGTTAGGTAAATTCAATTATAATGTTATTCACTTTTCGAGCTCATCCAAACATTTAGAATTCCATGCGTGGAATGAGTTCCGCGAAATCAGTATAATATTATGTAAAGCTATATTTGTGCGAGAAATTTAATATTTCCTAGACGACCTTAGCGCTGATCCGACCCGAACAAAGCCTTTATTCATTAGCTTGATCCCGGTGGAATACAAAAATAAAATGTCGCATGCCAGTGCGGGGAGTACAAACAAATTGTTCGCTATGACACAGAGAGAATTCTGCTAAAGCCCTGAACCACGCGTTACGCACAATTAACTGAACTGGAATGAAATAAACGTGGTCTCAAATTCTATGTCCGTAATAAGGCGGCAGTGAAACTGTACTCTGCGAATTACTGCAATATATAGGAAGGCCATTTCCTTGTTCCGTCAAACGATAAAGTTAAGCACGCTTTAAACTGCAATAAAATACGACGATGAAAGGTGTTAAGTGTTTTCAAATCTGGGTGTACACCTGGGAACACTAACAACGTCTGGACTCAACACTTAGGTATACCTATGTACATACAGACAAAATATTAATGATTTAAACATATTAACATTAGACATATTAACTATGATAAGCTTACAAATTCTGTGTATTATACCGATAAATTGTAAAACTAAGAACTCAGAATGATGCAGCGCCCTTACAGGGTTCATGTAATTTCTACCTATTGAAATGTAACACCTTGTAAAGGACATGAATGCAATAAATAAATAAATTGCCCGATGATTATGTAATTTTATTAGATTTTCATGGAATTTTTCATCAAAAGCACCGATAACATAAAGGTAAAGCCTTAGGGCAGACCCTGCGATGAAATAAATAATCCGGCACCTCTTGAGACGTTTTATAATGAGGCTCTCTTACACTTTAATTGTATATAAATCAACCTCTGTTTGGCCTACTTCGTATTAAAATAAATTAGCATGTTAGATAATTGGACGAAATTTAACTTTGTTTCGCGGAGGGGAGCGCGTTGGAAGTTAGAAAGGTTGTTTCCCGCGGATCGGTTTATTTGTCTTTACTCCATTTATATTCTTCTTAAGCCAGTGTTCTTCGGGTTACTTTTCAACTGCAAAATACTAATTTGAGCGAAAGTTTACATATCAAAGACGCAAACTCCGCCAACACTTATCGGGTTGGGCAGCGACTGTTGCCGCGGCTACGTAAATGGAATTAACATTACTTACTTGTCGATATTTTTATACTTTTATACTGCCGTGTGGTGCCGGCATAGAATTTCAACACCCCAACTCTTCCCGTGGGTGTCGTAAGAGGCGACTAAGGGAAACACAGCGGGGGGCAGGCAGCAGCGCCCTCTGCAGAACAACTATACCGAACTGCGATCCCCAACCCGCATGCCCAGCGTGGGGATTATGGGCAATAACCCCCACATAATGATGCCATCTATGGCGCTCATTAGGGGAGGTCTATATCTAGCAGTGGACTATTATAGGGTGATGATGATGATGACTTGTCGATAATTGCTTCAATAAATATTGTTTACAATTATATCTGAAACTGGACCCCAAGTTGTTGTTTATAAACATATTTTTACCGGCTAGAGTATCGGAGTGGACACTCTCAGGCCGGCGGCACACAGTCTGCGCCCTGCCACAACTCGCGGAGTGGAGTCAACATCTATAATTATAGTGCGATGAGGGAGGTACTTACCTAGTATTTGAACGGGTGGAATTATTTCGTAAAACTCGAACGGCGGCGTTAGCCTTAAACTTTCCTTTGAACTTTCCTCATTCTCAACTTAAAACTTTTTAAATGTTAATCAAACTGAAGGATTAATAATATTCCCAAAATTTTATTAAAATTTAAGGATGGGATAAACTGTGGGTGGGGAACGTAACGTGGGGAAACCTAACGGCATCAGAAATTTCAGATTTCTATAAACTTATTGGAGCATACAAAATAAGCACATATAAAATTCAGTTTTATTCAATTATTTTAAAATAAGGTTAGAGAGACAAGGTTTTGTTGATTTTCTCTTAACTTAATTCTTGTCCCTAAATGTTTGACTCGGCGCTCGGCTACTGACCTCGTGACGTAGCGCTCCCGAAAGTACGGAAGGTTACGGGTTCGAGTTCCGACCCGATCGAAACACTTTAGGGATGTTATTTTATTTTGAAGAAATCACCTTGAGTTTAAACGCCTACGCACCCTAATAAAACATGAAATTCATAGATTATGACGATAAAAATAGATTCCTTAGTTAAGATATCTTTATCCATTACTTGATTACATTGAACCGTGACACTAGTTAGCCACATCACCATCATCAGTCAAGTTATTAGTCCACCGCTGGATATAGGCCTACACTAATGAGTTATCCAACTTGATACTAAATTAAATTTAAAAATATTATTTGATACGATATCATTCTACTAACAGAGAATGCTTTGAGATATTGAGTCTCTAGCAACTAGCAAATTAGAATCGCGAACAAAGATCAGACTAGATATAAATACAGAATACAGGTGTCGCCCCCCCCCCCCCCCCCCCCGTGCTACACTGTGATAACTCATAATGAGAATCTATAGAACTGTGCTAATAATGAAGTTCAACTCTGGGGTACAGTTTCTGTAGTTTGTAAACTATATTTGAAACAATTTGATGACACAATAATCTTATCGCTTTGGGATGAAATGACTGCTCGTCTATAAACTAGAAGGAAGGATTTACATCTGCTGGGTACCTTTCCGTCCTAGAGGACACTCACTCACGACACTCTAGCAGACATCAGGCTGTCAGGTTATTCAATTTTATCCTACGGAGATATAAACTGAGAGGGCATCTGAGAGTTTCAAACATTAAGAAGTGACCTTACCCAACTGTACCTATTATTATTTTTATTGTAGGTATAATTTAGGATGTATTTAGGTACCAGTAAGTAAATAGTGATAAATTACTTTTGGAGTTTTCACAAAGAGCTCGCTCAAGCCACTCGCCTAACGAACGAGATAAGATCACGAATATAATGAAGCCTTAGGTACGTACTCGTACCTATAGCGTTTTCAATTTTACGAGCCGATAGTTTAAGACTGTAGACTCGGGCGCTGCGATGGAAAGGAGCCTCGAGAGTCGAGTCCTCGGATATAAACGAGACTCTGGACTCCGCTCCTCGGATATCTTAAAGCTCTGAAGGCGTCACCAGTATCTTCCTAATTGCATTCCATCGCCCATTTCTGTACAGATGCAATCTGGGCGCCACCCTAACCTGACCCCCACGGTACCTCAGCGCCCTCACAAATTGGGGGCTTATGCGACGCCGTTTGTTACTCGGGGGTCTTAGTTCAATGGCCGACGGATTTGTAAAATTAGTTGACTGCAGTAAGCACTGTCTAAGATGGTTTGTTGTTGCCGTTTTCGTGACGTCACAAACAAACACTGCGTTAAATAACGTCTTTAATAAAGAGGGCAGGGTCTACAGATAATGTAGCTTTCTAGTAAGTACCTACTCGTTGTATAAAGTATTGTCAGGCAAACGTAAATATTTGTATAATCCTATCTAAACTTCTAAGCTATTATAAAATCTGTTTGTAGGTAATGTACTTAAGAATCAACTTGGATCTCAATCTCACGATCGCAAAAACCACACTTCTTTTCTTATTTCTGTTTGTCCCTTACCTCCGCAAGAGCTACATTACGGAGATACAACATTAAGTTTAAGTAAGCAGCGGCGCGGACCTCAGCGGCGCGGACCTCAGCGGCGCGGACCTCAGCGGCGCGGACCTCAGCGGCGCGGACCTCAGCGGCGATAGTTCTAAAACCTCAGCAGAAAAACCTTATTACATTTATAGTGAAGAGCCGAGGGACAATTTGCGGGCAAATTGACGAGAGTGCTCTTACGGGCGATAGAAAATAAACTTGAGACTTACCTACTAGTTTTATTTACTTACTTAATTGGGAATTCTTGATGGAGAGATATTTGAAATTCTTGAAGTAGTTGGTATCTTGGTAATAATATAGATGCTTGAATATTTTGGTGATTTGATGCCTGATTTGAAGTTCGAATGCTCTAATAATGTTTAAGAAGGTTTAAAAAAAAAAAGTTAACGTCGGCCATGATCGCAAGATATTTATGTTCTTTTCTCATTCTATGTACCTACTTCACCAACACGGAATACAATTGAAAGTGCAGAATGAGATGAAATTCAAATGAATTATAACTGAAACTCACCTTTGGTTTATTACCAGTGAATGGTTTGATATTTAACAAACAAGACATGGAGGTTGTTCGCATAAGTACAACAAAATATCTGAAAGTTCGCAGCGAGTCGGAATGTGCCCTAACGAAGGGGTAAGGCACGAGCACACTCTGTTATGGAGCATTCCCCTCTAATCCTGTATTTAAAATAGTTCGCTCTTAGGTATGTACTTACGTACCTACCTATCTACCGTTTTAAATGTTTGCAGTTTATTTTTGAATGAAAATACTTTTTAAAGGGCCTATTGCCCTACTCCATTAAAACCGCTACCACTAAACCACTCCATTACTTCTATTATCAAAAATAATATGATTTTGAGTATTAAGATAAATGCGTTAACTATAAAATTATGTAAGTACCTACCTGCCAGCCTTGTTAATTTTAGTATAGGTACTTGGTCTAGGCTTATCTAATTGCAAAAAAATATTTAGTAAGGGCAGAGTGAGGAAGGCAGCAGCATCGTTCTGTATTTTTAACACCTCTACTGCGATCAACAATTCGCCTACCAAGAGTGCTGATTGTAACAAAAACCCTCGGCTTGAGGAGGCACATTCAGAAGTAAATGTGAACGTGCTGATACGTAGGAATTGCTTATAAATTCCCAAACGATAAATCGAATATTGTAAACATTATCAATATTTCCTTGTCCGTAGAAAAAAACAGGTGGGCCATATAGATACAGGGTGTGTCGTAACGTGTCGCCTGCGTGTGACGGGCTGCACCTGACAGAACTGTGCGGCGCGGCGGGGCGCGGGGCGGGGCGGGGAGGGGCGCGGTGTTGACAACCGACAGCTGGGCCTTTATTCACTATTGCCAATCCCAACGTGTTCCACAGATATGACAAGACAGCGGAGTGGAATCGAAAATAATCGTATTTAGAACACATTGTGACGTCACACGGTTTGGGCAAGGAATCTCCTATTACATAGAGAATAAGGCCCCTGGAGAGAAACGAATTATAGGGATATGACGTAGTGGCTGATGTCACGTGCTCGCTGGAGTTGCGATTTTTTTCTACGGAACGCTAGCGACATATAATTTCAGACTGGAAAATAAGCAATTGAACAAAGTTGGACATTTCACATCATCATCCAACTAGGCCCCAAATACTAATTCATAGATTTTTTTTAATACCTCAGGTTCTTGAGATTCAAAAGTACTAACTGTATTAACTGGTACACAGTAGATCTATACTCGACCACGGGCGACAAAACCTAAAGGAAATCATGTTGTAAATAAAAAGAAATTGCATAAGTACCTGACTATCAATTGTAACCCTGGAGGACGTTCATTGAATTCCCTTTAGTTTTTATGTGTTCGCTGCGCTCGCGCATGCTCCAGTGCTCGTCGGCTGTCGCGCCGGCTTCGATACGTGTTTATATTCACGACCGACGCTTGCTTCGCCACTTGCAGCTCTCGTCCAGCTAGCGTTGTCTCACTCCAGTGACCACATTTCAGTCCGCACACAGGAATACATAATAGATGATAATGGAGGAGTCTGTATAATATCCCACGGTAGGAGAAGGTCCTAATTGACGAGAGTGCTCTTACGGGCGATAGAAAATAAACTTGAGACTTACCTACTAATTTTATTTACTTACTTAATTGGGAATTCTAGATGGGGAGATATTTGAAATTCTTGAAATTTGTGAAGATTTTTTTCTGTTCAGATCAAAAACCGACAAATGTATTTTTTCTTTTACTCTCTTTTTTTCGAATGAAAACAATAGTTTTGTTGTGGCAACACTTGATTTGACTGTTAAGTCAAATCAAGTCATGTCATACGCGTATTGATCAAGCAAGTTTCGAAAGTTTTCTTCAAATCCGATAAAGCTTTTATCACCTGTCGAGTCAAATCCCGATAATTGGAGTATGGTTGGACCAAAACCTGATAATTCCTTTTTTAAAACCTAAATTGTCGGGAAACTACCAACACTATATTTTTTTAATCTAACCTATATAAAAGCCATTCCTACATGCCAAATTTACGGTATATTAGTTTAGTTAACAGCATAACCATTTTTTCGTAAATCATTCTTTCGTATTTTCTGAAAAAAACACGAAAAGTGATTTTATCGGTTTTTGTTCTGGACCTCCTCAACTGGTACACAGTAGATCTATACTCGACCACGGGCGACAAAACCTAAAGGAAATCATGTTGTAAATAAAAAGAAATTGCATAAGTACCTGACTATCAATTGTAACCCTGGAGGACGTTCATTGAATTCCCTTTAGTTTTTATGTGTTCGCTGCGCTCGCGCATGCTCCAGTGCTCGTCGGCTGTCGCGCCGGCTTCGATACGTGTTTATATTCACGACCGACGCTTGCTTCGCCACTTGCAGCTCTCGTCCAGCTAGCGTTGTCTCACTCCAGTGACCACATTTCAGTCCGCACACAGGAATACATAATAGATGATAATGGAGGAGTCTGTATAATATCCCACGGTAGGAGAAAGTCCTACCGAGGGATATTATACAGAAAAATCGATACTCATTGTTATTTATTAGAAGCAAAACTTCGAATGTTTAAATGTTTGTATATTTGTAGCACCTACATGCACGATATTTTTTTTATTGTTACACCGCCATTATGTGCTGGTTGCCGGGTGCTGGAGTGAAAAGTTGCACAGCCAACACTACGATTTCTTCTGTGACATCTTAAAGAGACGATGTTATTCTATTTAAAGGCGAGTGAAACTTTAAGCTAGGACTATCAATCATGGTTTGCGAAGTTTTAAAAGGCTTCAAGGAAAGTTTTATTTTGAATTTTCTTGGTTGAGGAGCATCTGTGACCCGCGGCGCCCAGATGACGCCTAGATAATCTTGTGACGTGGTGAAAGTGAATGAGGGTAGATCAAACTTGGGCATTCAACAATAGCTTACAAAGTTTGCCAGTGTAGCCAGTACTGATTAACCCTACTTTTTGATGACAGAATCAATCACTCAGCTCACGCAGTACACTTAATTGTTTATTTATTTTGTATTGTATTTTATGAGCCGCCTCTGGCTGATGTTACAATATTATATCACGATTCGTTGATAGCCTGTGTGTCTTTTTTTCTGTGTCTCATAACGAGTAGTCTAATTTATTCTTAACCGCGTTTATCGAATTCGCTGATAAAAGGATACTTATATCAGTTTCCAACTGTGAACCAGTATTGCTAATGACATGGTGCGAAGCAAGGGAGGACGCAGAACCATAATATGGTGCACATAAAAATTGCGCCAAAAATACAGTGAAATTTGTATTTAACCTCGAATCAACGCACCCAGAACTCCGAGTTGCTAATACCAAGTTCTGGTCTTGTACAGGCACCCTGTATATCGAATGGTTTGCAGACCTAATGACGTCATAGTCTGACATAGCTGTCAGTCGTGGTGCAGCGGCTCGGCTAATTTGCACTGAATAGGCACTTCCCGGTGAGTTATTGTGGTGCGGGGGCCGTGCTGCTGATGCCGGGATTATGATGCAGCTTATGATAGTCTCGTAATTCAAAATCAAATCTCGTTTTATATATATGTAGATTACATACAAAATAGTATTTAGGTAAGCAAATCTTTTTTGCTAGCCCTGTAAATACGATAGCTTAATTAGTAGTTACTAGGTAACTGGCTAAAAAGTTATAAGTAGCCCATGGCTTAACGAACGCTATAAATGTTTAATGTTGTTTCTAGGTTTTTATATTCAGACGGATTTTTGCATTTAGTTATGATAAAGGGTGTAGCACCTAATCAGTATGCTACCTACCACAAGAGTCAGACAACAAACTTTCAACAGTCTTGCCGTTGAGGCGTTGTTCGTTACTAATAATAAAATAATGAATAATGCCGGACAATCCACACAGCATCATCTAGCCCAAGCTAAGCAGAGCTTGTGTTATGGTTACTAGTTGACTGATATAATACAATATAATTACATAAATAGATATTTTTTACTTTACATAGAAAACGACCAGAACACCCTGAACAAATATCTACAGATCGTACAAATATCATATAATCGAACCCGCAACCTCCTGCGTCGCAGGCGGACTTTCGCCTACCACGCCACTGAGGTCCGTGATGAATCTGCGCGTTACAGAATGCAGCCAATGAGTTACAATACCCCCTATTGAACTTCAAAGGTAGTCAGACTGATCAATGGCAATTTTCCTGTGAACTTTGATGAAGGATTTGCCTTCTTTGTTCGATGCTCACTGGCCACTGAGCGTCGAACTAGCGAACAACGCCTCAACGGCAAGACTGTTGAAAGTTTGTTGCCCTTTTATGGTATACTAGCGACCCACTCCAGCTTCGCACTGGTGCAATGCTGATACAAAAACCTTCCTCCTGAATCACTCTATCTACTAAAAAAAACAGCATCAAAATCCGTTGCGTAGTTTTAATGATGTAAGCATACATAGGGATATAAGGACAGAGAAAGCAACTTTGTTTTATACTATGTAGTGAAGAAACATAATGCGTAGGTGCCACACCCTTATTGTAAGACTGGGTCATTCTCTGAATGATGTTATGTACGTATGCAGTAGTTCAATAACCATATTTTTAGGCTTATAAAGAAAGTACTTTCACATGTAAAATTTCATGTTATTATCAAAATGTTCATGTTGATTATGTTAAAATATCACAGATGAATAAATACGTTTGTGCTAAGCTAATAATTGCATTAAGTTCAAATGATTTAAGCTGTAGGTAAGCATTATAATGATACTCGTAGCTAGATAGTAATTAACTCAGTGAGCTGTTGAACTGCGACCTGCATTGTTTGTGTCACGCTCCTTTGGACGACCATTGAATCACTAATTAACACTATTACTGCGTTAATATTGCTCAATGGTGCCGAGTATTAAATTAACTGTGTGAGCTAATACGTCTGATACAAACAATCTAGGTATGTACACATGTTAGCAAAATAATAATTTTAATTATATTTACAAGTAATTTATAAGACACTAGTGTTAGTGGCCTGGCTTTGATCTGGTATTTCACAAAACATTACACATTATCAACAAATCTTTCCTTTTATGCGGAATAATATATTTTCTGTCATCGGTTTACCAAACAACAGCAGCAAAATTTTGCTGCCGATCGCTTGATGCGAACAAAACTCTCAATCGACAGTTGTGATAACTTACTAGCGGTGTTAAAATGTATATAATAATAATGAACTCTTCAAATGGACTATTTTGACTATTATGAAAATATCCTATAGCCTATGTTCATGTTCATAAGGTTTTTCATATCGGTTCAGTAGTTTCGGAGCCTATTCAATTCAAGCGAAGAATCAGCAAATCTCTTCTCTTTATAATAATTAGTAAACATACATATGTAGATATTAATAAAGTGAGGTAGTATTTTGAATTCAGGATTCAGTTAATTTAAAGCTTAATTTTTTTGTGAAGTAATTTAAAATTGATTTTAATTATGACAACCTGAGAGGCCTCTCGTCTCGGTTCTTTCATTAGAAACAAATTAGCTTGTGAAGAATTTATATCCCCAAAAAAAAATTATTACATAGACACATTTAAAGCTGGTAACATGGTAGGTTCATTTAATATAGACTACTATAGACACTGGCTGCGCTCGCGTTTTTCCGGAATAAATGCTTGCTATGTTAAAAAGGCTAGCTAGGTTTGTCTATCTAACTAGATTAATTCAAATTTCAATCTGATTCAGTCGAGAATTAAGTAAAAATTAACATACATTTTTATAGTAAATTGAATCCGGCGAACTGAAGGCAATTAGCTAAAGGTACTTCACCTAGTCCACTGACTTGTTAGTGCATCCCCTAAATAATTTAACAACTATTTAAAATTGTTGCCTGGACATTTTTCATCGCAGATATTTGAACATAATCCTTTAAAAAGCCTTGTTCAAAATTATGCAAACACAGGGGACGTGTCCGACACAGGGCCCAACGCCGGTCCATCTATCACGGGCACGTGTGACGTCACTAAGCGATGACGTCATAATGCCTGACACTTAGCGCACTCGGGACTTTATTGAATAGCCCATCAATCAACACTACGCTCCCGGCGGATATGAGATGCCATACAGATTCTGCACAACTAGTATAGAGTTTACTACACGTTTCTAGCTCTATTAAAGTAACTCTAGATGCAGACAGCCCATATGTCAAGTAATGTACCTAAGTGATGGAAAATGGGAAACGTCAAATCATCGAGTACGTATCCAGCGTCAAATGGTATGGCGACGCTACTATAACTGTGGCTCTAACTAGGGTATCCATACAAATAGAAACCCGATCTCGTTGCAACGCCTATGTTGCATCGCAAACGTGTGTTTGCGAACATACTGTGAACTATAATAAATGTCCCGTGCATACCTGCGCTAATCTCTGTTAAGCGGGGGCCAAAATTGTGCAATGAAGATAATTATCGCCTGATTAAGATTTCTGATTTCTCTATCCATTATAAAAGTTTCATCAATAACTTTATAGTACAATCTGAAAAATAAGTTTAGCTAACAAGTCCTTATCATGATAAATAAATCCGTATAAAATGATAAATAAATAAATATTATCACAAGCCTGGCTAATTACTTAGCCCTCGGAGAGTTATTCTCATTAAGGTCTAACAAATGTTTGACAATTTATAAATTATTCAAATTAAACGGGTGTTTCTAGAATAACTTTTCAAGGGCGAACGTGCTGCTTGATGTCCGCAATAAACAACATCATGTCCAATTTAAATTTACATAATTATATGTAGTGCGACTGTACAGTGTACAGTTTCCATTGTGTTATTTTGATTAGTTTTGCACGAACCTGAGGCTGAGGACTACCTCCACGGACGAGTGTAACGTCGCGATAGTGTTGTCAGATCACTTCAAATTAAGAACTGTATTATGAATGTCCAAACCTCGAAAGAAAAACTAACGCACCTTCCGTACTAGCATCATTCTAATTAACTAAGACATAACTGACTGTTTCACTCATACAACTTTCACACAACACTGGCTGCAATTTGATTACGTTTAATTAATCAAAATAAGGCGCTATGGTGCTCATCAGGGAGGCCTATGTCCAGCTGTGGACTAATGTAGGCTGATTGATGATGATGATGATGAAATAATCAAAATAAAATCGTCCAATGAGCGGAGAAAACATTATGAGTGACTCACGAATTCATTTGAATATACGAGATGACGGCATAAGCCTAGTGCAAGACAATGTTTACAAGCATCATCCCGGAATTACACATCAAAAAACGATCAATCCCCAGTTTTAGTCCAGAATCAATTTCCCTGCAATATAAAGAAGCAATAGAAGCGATCGATCTGTATGTAAAGGTGTAAGACATTATGTAAGCAGCAATAAGGGTGTAATACCGGCGAGCCACGTCGGCGCGGCGTCGCCGGCAATACCTGCTGATTGGACGGCGGGGCGGCGGCCAGGCGCCCAGCGGTTCCGCACATTGCAATATCATTATCTAGCCGAATGTGAAACAAATGCAGTCACCACAACACAAGTCCTTCCTGACTGAATAGACCCTACTTGTAAGGGCGTTGCGTGTATTTGAGTATGCATATCCTCTAGGACCCATAACACAAGCTCTGCTTAGCTTGGAGCTAGATGATAGTATGTGAATTGTCAAGAATTATGCAGTTGTGTCAAGAATATTCTGTTCGTGAATTTTGAACTACTAAATCAAGAATATAGGTGGTCCATTCCACGTAAACAATTCCTAAACATTATAACATACATTTCAAACTCCTCGAACACACTCGGCATTGAATATTATGTAAGTACATCATATTTCTAGTCTAAAATTATTTATAAATAGGTAAACCTTGTTAACGTTATAGAATGCGATAAAAGATAATTTTTCAGAGTGTATCAACACTCCTCGTTAATTTTATTTTTATCCTGAGCGCACTGGACTACAACGCGGACGGATCTAAATATAAAACATATTAGGATCGCTGTGTTCATGGCCACACGTTGGCGATTCGAAACCATTTTCGTCTATTGCAGCAGTGTCGCGTTGTGAATACTATTCCACCAGTTCTAGGTACGATCTTACTATCCGCCTTTCTACCTCTCTCCGAGCTCCAAGCAATCTCATACTATTTTAGCTTATTATGTTTTGAGCTTTATCCAAATCCTCTCATTTCAATCATCAGGAAACGCGTGGGAGAAAGGCCTAAGGGTTTGCCCATAGGCCATTTTCCCACGCGTTTCCATTCACCTTTTACCTTCATCTATTCTGTAGTTTATGTTAGTAGCAATCTTACCTAATAGCCCTCATCTCGTTTACCACTGAAGGTACCATTGAACAGATTGAATCTTAAATAAGGCTTACAACGTTCGAGAATCATAAGCTAGGTACCTACTTGTCACGTAATCAGCGATCATCCCTCGCATCTTCACCACGAATAACTCACTAACAAGATTAAAAGCGAGGTTAATGAACCCGCGCTTACCATCATAACCAGACCCCCGATTGTACCTTCGCCTTCTATCCTCGAAACAGGAGACAGATTTTACTACCCGCGTCACAGGTCGCACTAAAATGGCTTATTGGTATAAATAGATTTAGTGCGCAGAGTAATGAAAGCGGCAGTAGGTCGAGGGCTCATCTTTTAATACGGGAGTAGCTTACGAGCTCTTGTGAATTTTTCCTGCATATAAAAAGCTTTTTAGCCCGCAAGTGCTCGACTTAAGAAGTGCGCGGAATGTTGCATTTTTGCATTGATGTTGTTGGGAGATAGTATTTAGGTTGTAGTGGCGGACAATGACGACGTTGCCTGCAAGCGGCACTCGCACCGCGCGGTACAACTCTGTTTTTTTTTTCCTGATTCATCTATTTTAATGAGTTTATTATGACTGAGTATATCTATTGAAGTATTTAATTACTTGGTCATTACACGTAGATGTATGAAGCAATGTTATTATTAAGATAGGTATAGCCAAACTTTTTTGAAAAAACTTTTAAATTAAAATAGTCATTCATTACTCAATAAAATAGATGAATGAAACATCCGCTGGTTGCCAAGCCGAACCTACAATCCTCGAGTCGAAAGAGTAAGCAATCTCCAACTCCGTAATAACTCAGCTATGGCGCTCATTAGGGGAGGCCTATGTCCAGCAGTGGACTAGCATAGGCTGATGATGATGATATGTGAACCCGGCTCTTCTATTACATCGAACTGTGTCCCTCACCTTGATAAGTAATAACCACCTTCGCAGGTTTTGTAATGCGCAAGATGCCTATGTCCAGCAGTGGACTACTATACGAGTAGGCTGGCGATGATGATGATGAAGTAGATGTGGTTCTGCCGCGAGGCGCGGTCGTGTGCGCGGGAGGGTGATCCCGTATCACGTACGAGTAGGTACACTCAGTTACGTTTCCGTTTACGGCGGAACGTAAACTTGCCTCCCTTTGTTGTTATGGAAATTCTGGTTGTTTACAAAAATGCCTTTGTTTTGGAATTGCGAGCTCGGGATTTTTTGTTGGAAATATATTTAATAAGAATTTGTGCCTGTGAATAGGTCAACTGATTTAATGATTTGTTCGTGTATATATTCTTATAAGGTACTAGCGGTCCTCATACATCACAAATATAAATTTTAAAAATGTAAAAGAAAACTTGTGTTTTTGGAAACATAATATTTTATTGCCTATGTTTTTCAGGGCTGATGAGGTATTCCAATGGTGAAAGTATATCAAGGAAAATCGGTCCATTAGTTTCATGGCTTATTCAATTACACAAATAAACAAGCAAATATGTAGGTATTTTCCTCATTATAATATTAGTATATGTCAGTATGTATTTGCCCACATTTTCAAACACTCTTCGATATGCCTACAGTCTTCTCTGACCGTCGTTTGTATTTTTATTCAAGTAGTGTTTTGGGTTTAATGCGGGTAAGATATCCCCTTAGAAAGATATCTCTATTGTCATTGGTTAGTAGGACGGATGCAACCCGCTTACATAACGTACCTAATAAATGAGTTCATAAAAAAAATTACTTCAAATTAGATTATTTTTCTACATGAATAACTTAAGTTATTTAGATGAAGGTTAAACAATAAAGCATAATCTGCAATATCAAATATTTTTTTTTCGTCTGTACCTATGTAGTGTAGCAACAACCTGTGGGGTGCGGCGGGTGAAGGTCCGCCTGCGACGCAGGAGGTTCGATTCCCCCCCCTCGGGAGAAATGTAAGTACGGTCAGTTTGACTATCTGCAAATATTTCTTCAGTGTGTATTTTCTATACCTATATAATAAAATGGATTATGGGCAATAACCCCCAAATAATGATGCCATCTATGGTGCTTATTGGGGGAGGCCTAGCTATGTCCAGCAGTGGACTATTATAGGCTGGTGATGATGATGATATAATAAAATTGAGTATATATATACGCTTAATACCAAATTTATGGATTCTATTAGTTCGTGTTAACCTACTGAATATCGTACAACTAACATAACGATTTCAGACAATTTATTTTATTTTCGCTTAATAATGTTAATGAGGTTAATTTTGTAAATAAATACTCAGCAAATACACATTTGAACAAATAATTCTGCATTAAAAGCTGAATAACAATTTTCAGGTACATTACTGTTGTTAGCTGAGTTCTATATTGATAGGTTGTGGTAGGTACCTATGTATGTACAATGTAGTTATGTAGTTTCAACGAGATAGGAAAACTGAGTCCGGTCCATATCAGAAGGACTATCAAGCATAACGCCCTTGTGGTATGAACGACATAAAAGCAAAATGACCAACTACTAAAACGTCTAGAAATTATTTCGTCATGTGGTTATTACGAGCATGTCTACATGCGTCATCATAGCACGACTGGTCTCTGGTGTTGGTGCCTTCATTTTATTTTTATTTACTGAGCAGAGATGATGTCTATTGTATGTGTCCACTGAAAGGTAAAACGTTTTCAAATCGTAATAATGTCAAATCAGCTGATACACCCCAAAAAAAACATTACAATACTAATGTCCAGAAATTCATGAATTTATATGTACCTAACTAGAATGGCACCCACCCGGCAGGCTCGAACGGCCATAACTCGAGCGTGTGTACCTACCACCGACTCTGTAACTACATAGCTGCGAATTGCGAGTGCCTAGTGCCTAGTGCCTAGAGCACGATAGAGGGTATTTTTTATTTATTTTATTTTTTATTTTATTTATGAAACAAAATATATATAGGTATATCTAGGAGCCCACTCGGTACGGTACAAATAGTAATAAATAACGGTGAGGTGATAGGAAACGACTCCTCTCAACCGTGTGTGTCCTGAACGTGAGCAAGAGAATCTACACAAGGAATAAGAAGAACTTCTGTCTGTTTTCATTGAACTGCGATCACTGACCACCTGCGAAGAGACCAGCCTGGTGATTATGACGTAGTCTAGTGGAGGCTTGTGTTCAGAGTGGGCGTGTACGGGCTGATCGTTATGATGTCAATAAATTAAATACTGATTGAACTCAGATGTAAGAAAACACGTTGCAGACAGAGTTTTTGAAAGTTCTTAAATGAAACCTGACAAAAAAACGCAACTGGAGTCGTTCTTGTTTATTATCTGTGTTGCGTTTGAGTATGGGGAGGTAAATGTGTCAAAAGCAAATCGCAAGTTATAGCTTGATGTATGTACCAAGTATGTACACAAATGTGGTAAAGATATCAAATAGAAAGGGTTTAAATGTTGGCCCGCTAGCGGCGCGTGTGTCCCGGCGCGGCGCGGGCGGGGCGCGGTGACACACTGCGCGCACTCCTGCACTATTCACCTAATCCCGCGCGATTGGCTCAGCCAATATTTATCACGGTGCTAACTTTTACCGCACCCCGATACAAAACTAGTTACCAACTGCAACTGCCGGCAGTTACTGCAACAGTAAGCACTGCATGGAGCGTGTACTGGGCACGGGGGCCGTGAAACGCATGTAAACGGCCTCCTCCGCCAAACTAAAAGAGGGAAAAATGCTAAAAACTTTGTGTAAATGGTGTATTTTTTTTAGTTTTCCTATTGGTGTGGTGTTAATTCCATTTTATGCAAACGGTACATATAAGCATACATTATCGAAACATCCACAGCTAAAAAGTTTTATGATCATGAAAAAATACTGTTAGAATGTACCTAACTACTATGTATAATGTATAAATTTAAACTTAGTACCTATGACAATAATGCCAGTAACTATTACTTACCTTAGTCGTTTTATTTGATGAAAGTTCCTTAATTTTTGGATTCCTTCAAGCTTTGTTAAGCTTTAAACTTTGACTAACGCCTTTCAGAATAATATCGCGTTCTATTTCAGCACAATAAGCTTACAAATAAACAAAAAGTTTTTGTAAAGACTCCGCAGGCTCTCATTAAACAAACCCGAACAGGAGCGACGCAACAAACGAACGTAAGCAGTTATTTGTTTGTCCAACGTTGTGCGAACAAACGCGCGGGCAAACTAACATGCCCTGCGCAAACAACACTACTCAGGGCAAAGTTGCGAGAGCGAAAACCAACAGAACTTTAAAACACTGAACAAGCGTTCATCAATCAAGGCCTTTATCTGACTCCGTCACCGCTGGACCCGCGCCCCGCGCCACCCGCGCTCGCGACACCCCCCGTCCACCGATACTATAATAAAACTAAGACAAACGAAGCAAAGAAGGAACAACTCCAAACTTTTTAGGGTTTTGACATCGGGTGCAAAACCCTTATGGCATCGCTTTTTCTGTTTTGAGTTTTGAATCCTTAATATATCAGAAACTACTAAAGCTACCCTAATAAGCAGAAGAGGCTTATTCTTAAATATATTTTTTAAACAATTAATAACTTTTCCCATTGAATTCATAGCATATTATGTAGGTACGTTAGGTACAAGCTTGCCGTACGATTGCCATTCTAAGAATCTGAACGACGAACGCTCTACTCTAGCCCATTCTAAGAGAAGTTTTGAATATTCCCGGAACAATTATTTCATTTGTTCGTATTACTTTAGTACCGTACATTATGAACCTTATAGACAAGGTTTCAAAGCAATCGGGTTCTTATGTAACATCGGGAACTATGACGTAAAAGGATGGAGTAAAAGGTACTACCTACCTACCTCCAAATTTCAGCATTAGCGGTTTCGGTTGGCGTTGTTCCTAGAAAATCGCTTGTTCCTTTATAGACAGAAGATAGATAGATAACTATTTATTTGGTTCCCAAACAGAGACAGCATAAAACAAAAATAAAAAATAGAAGCTTTTGAATACAATTTGTGGTATTCAGATTTTCAATAGAAGCAAGACAAGAATTATTTACAAACGTAACACGTAATCTGAGCTCCCCTCAGCGGAGTCGAGCTTATTTACCGGCGAGCTTATAAAGATCTTACTCTAAAGAGTTTGCAGAAAGCAATTCCTTTTAAAATGTATTTTTTCTGTTGCAACCGACACGTCCTCGTCCAGAGTGATTTATAACGCTCAGCGCTCGGATTAGAGCGATCCGATCGACGACGAGACAAAACAAAATTGAATTCTTCAGCTGGGGTTGCCAGATCTCTGATGCAAGGAATGCTTTGAGAGGTTCTACTTTCAAATATTGAACACTCTGTCTGGGATCATTTTATTGATAGGTATTTAGGAGAGGGTTTGTGCTATGTTAGGTATTATTGTTATTGATAATGTTCTATCTGTTCCATCGCTTCTCCTATAACTCTTAGGTTTACTGGAAGATAACTCTTTTCAGGGTTAAGCTTGCCTATATCCATACCCTATTAGTTTAAGTTCATTCTATAAATAAATAATGCTGGACAATCCAAACAGCGTCATCTAGCCCCAAGCTAAGCAGAGCTTGTGTTATGGGTACTAGATGACTGATATACGTAATACAATATTATTAAATAGAAAGATATTTTTTACTATACATAGAAAACGACCAGAACCTCTGAACAAATATCTGCAGATCGTACAAATATTTGTCCCGAGGCGGGAATCGAACCCGCAACCTCCTGCGTCGCAGGCGGACCTTCGCCCACCGCGCCACAGAGGTCGTCAAAAATAATCTGATGAATCTGAAATATAATAATCTAAAAATAATTATCAAAATTGTAAATTTCTCAGCTCTGTAGGGCCCTGAGGAAACTTCAATATAGTTTACAATTTACAGAAATGGCATTTTTTTTCTCTTCTACATACTTACAGAACATCTACAACAAATGCTATAGGTCTAGAAATACTTACCTATATCATGTTAAATAACCGTTTTTACCGAGTTAATACAAAACAAAGCAAAATATTTCAGGTGCTAACTTGATTAAATATTCGAGGGCCATAAAAACAATTAAATTTAACGACAGCTTGTAAAGAGGCTCGGGGCTATATCATAGCTTAACAAGGACAGCTGGTTATACATAGTTACCATGAGTCACAATCACAAGGTCTTTAGGAACTATAATTATTAAAACTCACATCTCTCCATTATTTTTACTTCTTTTTACCCAGAGCAAGAGGTTTTAAAGTTCTTAAAAATCTTATCAAACCTGATATGAAGGTTTAGATTAAAAACGTTTCCCTTATAAATAATTTCTATTTAAGAAAAATGCATTTGACTATGGCGTGATTTGTAAGAAGTGACTTAGCTAATGTACCTCATACTTTCAACAAATTAATGAACAGCCGAAGACGGCGCCCTCCAAACCTTCCCAAATATAACTTGGTACACGAACAAAATGACTTTATCAAATTGGTTTGTTTGTATTTACATGTTGCTGAAATGACGAGATAGTGGTTAGCTGCGAATCTATCTGTTTCATGAGGTAAACAAGACATTCATTACTTCATGCGGTTTGTGAAACTTTGATTGTGCGGCTTTCATTTTATTTTAACAGCCGAAAACTAAATGAGATATTTTATACTTACGCGATCTGAACACATAAATAAGTACTATTTTAAATACATGTCTTCTCTAAGTGAATCCTTTTTTTTTTTTTCATCTCGTGACCACGATAGAGTGCGAACCTGTTGAAACGTCGGGAAAAAAAAGAAGTTAAATAAACGCGATAAATACCCGTTAAAATTGTACTAATAATGAAACGAGATGGATCTGAAGTGGGCTGTATATTTTATGATACTCGATATCTTAGCAAATTGGTGTCTCATTTTGATTATTCTTTTAATTTTGTTCATAGAGAATGTATGTATCTACCATATGGCAATCGCATTTATTTAATTATTGATATATTACTATTTATTCCATAAAACTTAAATAGTCTAAATATTCCAAAATATAAAGCAGGATTGTCGTTTTTTAAAAAACATAGAATTATTGATTACTAGCGGCCCGCCCCGGCTTCGCACGGGTATTAAACAAAAATTTCAGAAATTATACACACTAAAACGATAGGTTTCACAGTTTTCATACGGATCTTTACTTTTTTAACAGCATTAGGGTTTTTGACATTGACTCAACATTCCAAAACTGACACTGGCCGTAGAGAAAAAGCAAGCACCGTGCGCTATACAACCTCTTTTTCTATTCTGACGCGCCATAATAGAAAAAGAGGTTGAATATACAGCCCACGGTTCAATTATTGAATTTTTCATGCGGATCCCTAACTTTTTTGAAAATATTATATAGCCTATGTTCATCACGGAAAATTAAGGATTCTAATGGTGAAAGAATTTTTTAACTCGGTCCAGTAGTTTCGGAGCCTATTCAATTCAAACAAACAAACAAACAAACATACAAACAAACAAACAATCAAATCTTTCCTCTTTATAATATTAGTATAGATTTTAATGTCCTGGCGAATAACTGACATTGTGTGTCTAAGTGCTTTGCATACCTAAGTTTAAAGATGAAATAAATGATTTTATTTATGACTTTAGACAATTTGAGATCGTTCGTATCGCTCTTATTTATCCATATTCAGACAACATCGTGTATTATTTGTTTCAATAAAAATAAACCCCGTGAGACCTTTCAGGTGCTTTATTTCTTGTACAAGTAAATAAAGGTAGAGTTTATTAAGCTCACGGTTAGAGATGCGTGACCTGAAACAATACAAGTGGTCCAAGCACAAATAACACCTACGCATGGCAAAGCAGGTCTTTATGCTTCACATTTATAGCTCACAGCTCCAATTCTCTACATAAGTAGGTACGCCTCCACAATTTCATAGAGCTTTCCGTCGTCGTATGCTTTCAAAAAGTACTTACAGTAAAAGATGCCATTTCATTCGTCTTCACGCGCAGCGCCGCTACTAAACCCTCCGTACAGTTATATAAACCCTCTACACGTACAGTTCCAACAAAGGTTCAAAGGTTTCAAACGCGTCAAATCCTAAATAAATACGCTTTAATTACGAATACTTTGAAATGACTCGTGTTTTATTCTAAAGGCGTAGACTGTCGTGTTCTCAGAGTTCGGATAAAATGTTTGTAAGTCGAGAGTCTGATTAGTCGACTAAACAAATATTTATAACAAAATTTAGTCTTCGACGATGTATCGAAGAGTACAGCTGGTAGAAGTACCTAGGCCTGTGCGCAAGAGGTTGTTGGTTCGAGTCCCGCCCTGGGAAAAATTATTGTACGATTTGTAAACATGTTCCGGGTATTCTCGGTATTAATGCATAAATAAATACTTTACTTTATACTAAAATAAATTAAATGTATTGTATTATGCATATAATCTACTTTCTATAAAACAAGCTCTGTTTAGCTTGGTTGGTGCTAGTTGAGGCTGTGTGGATTATCCAACATTTATTTTATTGATCTAATATCATTTTAAAAACGAGGTTATAAATATAAGAACCGTGCCCGTATGAGCATGTCTTCTCTAAGTGAATTCCTTCCTCGTTATCAATACAAAGTTATTTCGAGCTGCGATAAAGTAAGCAATCACGTCGAGCGGGGGTTCGGTTTACTGGAATAGTTTCGCCCACGCAATGCTTTGACATTCAACAAATTCAAGCACACAACAATAATCTCTACTTGATTTATTTCCACCTGATTACGGATTCAGTCCCCTGTCCTGTTAGTTTCAGGAAATCGCGAAAGTAATAAATCCGTACCTTCTGTCAGGCGCCGGTCAGCGCCGAGTTGGTTCGGCCGTAGCGCGCCGCAATACGGCTCAAAGTCCCGCGCACGCGGGATCATTAATCATGCTACAATGATAGCGAGTGAGAAATGGTACGTTTTAATTGAAAGATCGCGTGCGTCTGGACGTGAATGGACACTGCTTCATAAATTGATCAGTAGGTAAATGGAGCGGATATGAGCCCGAACTATTGGCGGCCGCTCGATAGGAGCTTCGCTGCGAATCATTACTTACATTAACATTTACTTGTAATCTTATTTAATGTTCCTTTTTTCATCGACATCGACATCGTTAAAGTCACCTCGTAATTTAGTGCTGTCTGGTGGTAAAACTGGTATTTTTATTTCTGTGCATTTCTCTCGTTACTGGAATATTTTAAGAAATATCAACTCTAAATTTATTACCTAAGGAAATGTTTCTTTGTTATTATACTACAACGCTGAAAATACATTTATTAAAATCAAGTTACTATACTTATTAACTGAAAATCAAAACAAAGTGTTTAAAACGAAGAGAGACAGAGTAAAGGCGCGCGACTTCTAAATCCGTCAGCGCGCTCAAAGATCAGCTCCCGACAGCTCTTTGATCAGCGGGAGTGGTTATTTAGAGAATTTACAAAACAGTAACAAACTTCTTGGATCGAGAACTTGAATCATACTGAGAAAGGAAAGTAAAGGGTTTCAATTCTCTGTAATTAAACAAATCAATTAATGAACATTTTTATTAAGATAATGGAACCAAGATCGAGAATCCGACAAAAGATAAAAACCCCTTTGAAGTGTTATTCAGAAGCAATTACAGCTGTTTCTGAAAATTGAACCATCATGCTCGACTCCGTGACGCCGATTCAGTTTACCACAAACTTAAGCTGCAAGAATGTGTTTCAATAATACCAAATACATGTGTAGTCAACAGCCTAGCCCTTTGTTGTTACATGTGACAGACATATGGACAGTTTATTGTAGAAGAGGCAAAGTTCTGTTTTTTGGTCGATGGCACAATCGCAAGTTGTATTACCTGCGGTCATTAACTGCGGGTGTGATATCCGGCAAGGCCTTATCTGACTGGTTTCGCAACAAAAGTATAATGTAAGATTTTAGGTCTCTTTTGAGACGTATATTTACGAAGTAATCGGCCCGGTAGACTTAATTCACCTGAAGTAAATCACCTGGGGGAATTAAGTGCTACGCAGGACTTAGTGCACCTGGGTGAACAAAGTATACCTTTCAATGGTGTAAATGTACTGTAATTAATTAATAAATAAATTACTTCTGTTTACTAACAAACAACATAGATCTTTTCTAAGCGGGCCGTATGAAAAACAGTTATGAAAATGGACGAAAGGGTAAGGCCGCCCAATGTACATAATTATCTTATGCAATGGTTTTTATTATTTTCTTTTTCTGGTGTAAAAATAAAGCATTTACGTACTGTATTGTAATATTTAATAAAGCATTTTAGTCATGAATAACTATTTAATAATGTGTATTGTTCGTAGAAGGTCTCATCAATTCCGTGTGGTCATAGGTACCTACACTTCCTCGAAATGTTTAATATACTCGAAACATTGATTCGAAGAATTGAAGTCAAGTATAATAGGATTTATTAGGTTTCGATATTAGACTAGATGTTTGATGCGGTAATATAAGGAATTTAATGAAAAGGCAAACTGTTATATTATGGATCTTTCATATAGCAACACCTAGCAATAAGTAAGTAGGGAGTTGCGGCTTAAAAATCTATCGAATCTTCTGTAATCATAAGATTTCTAATTATAATACAAAAATATTTTTCATATACATATACATTCTCATAGTGTCCGTACTATATATAGCATTAAATATGGCTCCGAGCCAACTCGCTCGTGTCAATCAAAAACCAATTAGAATTGCCTACGTACCTACAATAGCCGACTACCCACGCTTCCTATTCGCATTATTCAGGGTTCATCCAGTAGGACGTGTTCTGTTATCAATTTTGGTTGTTGTTAGCAATAAATCGGAAATCGATTTCCGGCCACAAACTAAACTAGCTCTAGTTTCTGTTGCGAGACAAGGCGACAGATGGAATACGCAAACAGAACCCGACCCGACGCGACCCTGTGTCACTTATATTTTGATACTAAAATGACAGTTTGAACACAATTTTCCTATTTCGAAGGGAATCGAAACGTCAGCTAATGCCCTAATAAAGTAAATACATAGAATATTTCCTGGTTTTTAACATTTTTGATGGCTACCATCAAAAGTGCTAAAAACCTGAATTTCAAGCCACTTGCATAACGAACCACCTCTAGCAAGATGAACAATGCAGAACGCGTAGTAGAGAGATTCCAAAAAACCCAATTTTAGAATAAGTTATGTGATATTGTAGGCTCATTAAGATGATACACGTAAGCGGAATAAATAAAATAAAAACAAGAATATTTCTTGGTGTGCCACGTCTCTGCACTGGATCCTCATCAGATTGCATCAGCTGGCTGCGTCCTGCAACTACTCCCACCAGGCGACAAGAGACACGGGCAGGCCCGCATAGCTGCTTTCATAAACTTAAAACTTATCTGTGGCTCTGTGGAATCGGACGACAATTTGAATATTGAAATCGAAATGTAGGAAAATAATATAAATTGAAATTGTTCCGTTAGATTAGACGGATGGCGCCCACCTGGAACCACTCGGAACCCATCCATCACAGCTCTTGATGGACATCCATAAATTACTATTAAAATAACCACCTCGGAGAGTTTTTGAATTATTTTGGCAACGTCATTTAGGTTACTGGCCTCGGATTTGGAGGTATGATAGAAGGGTTAAATTATATTGAGCCGTGTGGCTATGTGGATCGAAAAGGCCTGAAACATGAAACACTTTGTCTCTCACTTTAGATACAAAAGAAACACAAATTTGTGTTAACAAGTTTCGTTCAACGTCGGCTACAGTTTATTTTTATTAAGTACTTAATGTTCTATGTAATTAATATAACATGATGTTGCAAAGTTGCGGTATTCAAAACGTCTTAACGATGAAAGTTCCTCGTGTAGAAGTAATTACTGCGAGCGATTATTCAGATGAGTCGAGCTAATGATATGCACATAACTTGTACCTACGTACCGTGCAGCGCCGTCGACGTGCACCTTTATGGAGGAAGGACGTAAGTCCGTGCTTCGTGCTTGCGGATCTTGTGGAAATCTTAAAAATCAAATAGCTTTCCTTTAGACCTTACAGGACTCTTGGACACGACACAAAATACAAAAATAAAGAATGTACTTCACACCCGGTGATACTGTGACGCCACTCAATGTGTACGTACATCTTGTACGGGTTTGTAAAATACTTTTTTCTTTAAAAATAAAGTTTGCTCGGCTAACGTTCTCTACATGAAAGCAATTAAAATAATATTTTAAATTTATAGGCGGTAGATAGGTACTCATATCATTAATGGCTTGTCCCCCAGATATCACCGCCGAGGCTGGGCATTGAATGCGTTGATAGTAAAAACATGTTGAAAGTCAAGTTTGTAACGCCGCCCGTGCGTCTGCGTCTGTACAAGTATCTGGTATCTACAACAATAAAATTTGAAACCTTGATCCATTCCTGTCTGATACCAAACAACTAATACCAAATGGTATTTGTTTATTGTCCTCATTAAAATCTATTCCTAACGAATACCATTCATAAACGAATCCCAAAAACAAGGTAAATGGTATGAGGGTATACAGTCCTTTGCCTCTAAATTTCAGTTTAATTAATTAATTTTTTTGGCTACGCCTCAGACAAATAAAAAGTTTACCACTAACTTTTTAGTTTGTTTGAGGGTTAGGATTACAATATTAGCACATAAAACAAGTTACATTTTATTCTACAAACAGCTATAATTATAATTGTATATAAAATAAATATTACTACTTTTTTTTTGTTGTTATTGTTTTTTATATATGTATTATATTACTATTTTATTACCCGATACTATCCATCCAAAGGTTGCCTGGAAGAGATCGCTTTTAGCGATAAGGCCGCCGATTGTGCCACATTAGTTTTAGTAGTAGTTAATGTTTGTTTTTATACTGTTATAAAAGGTTATTATTATCTTATCTTATCTTACTTTAATATAGCTGATTATTAATATTACTACTTATTTAGTAAGGATTGATAATGAAGTTCATCTCTTTACGAACTATTTTAATTAAAGCCGAATACAAAGAGTCGTGCCTGTCGAACCCGAAACACTATAACTCAAGGTTACCACCAATCTACCAAAATTATTATTTCAAAGTAATTTCACTAATTAAAGATATTCGCGCCAACTTCGGTACTCACTGCGCTGCGGTTCAATAGATTTCAAAACTATAATTAGTATTCGATCATTGAAACGTTATAAATGCTACGTTCGTGAATTTATCATACATACTCGTACATACTCGTATGTACGTCAAATCAAAAGCTAAACCACCGCTGTCTTTTGTTTATGCACCTTCTTCTAATCGACACCGTCGCCGCCACTACGCCACTACGCCGCCGCCGCGCCGCTGATTGCGCACTCGCGTGTGCCTCTCTTTGCCCCGCCGCCGACGGCTCTATTAAACGAGCACTTGATTTTATTTGGTTGTTTACACGCGCTTCCAGCTGCTATTGATCAAAAATGTTTTACTTCAATACCGTCGCTTTTTTATGAACTCTGAATACAGCGCTAAACTGAAAAATATATAAAGGGCTTAGACTGTCTTAAGGCCTCAGTCTGAGTTGTGCTGTTACGATATACGTTTGCGGAAAACGTTGACTTTGATAAATCAAAGAATGTCTGTTAACGCTAATGAGGTGAAGCCTAAAAATGCAACAAGTACGTCTTATTTTCCTATTTGAATCGTGTAAATTTTAGGTTTTTCTTGTCAAAATAAAGAAATTTGTTGACTAACGCTGTCCCCGTGCTGAAACAGCAGCTTCTTGTACCTCTATGATTGACGTGTGATCGGATAGGCTTGGTATGTTCGTAGATACCAAGAGAAAAATTTGTTGTAATACCATATAAAACAGACAGATTGGTATCCTCCAATGTTAAGTAAACAATACGAATAAATGTTTCACTGACGAAATAAAGGCCCGCGCTTTGTTATTTTTCTTAAATCACCAATTGGGGCTCCATTTCTATCAATATTTCAGATAGTTTTTTTTTGTTATAATTGATGTTAACATCGTTGATTTTGAATCCACTTACTTGTAAGTTTGACATCTATGGCGCGAACGCGTCGGCCGCTGCCATGTCAGAGTGCAACGAATCACTCAATATCGTTCGAAAACTGTCATCGAGTTCATTGGATGGTTGTCACACTAAGCAAAGTAGTTTAGTTCTTCTCGATTTGGTAGGAGCGCTTTAAGGCGCGAAATGTATTGGAAAGACTCGAAAACATAGAAAGTATTCGAAAGGAACTCGGACTAAGCACTCTGTGCGTCTGACGCTGTGCAGAAATTTATTATCTTTTTATGGTATTCTCTATTTTTTACATTATAGTAACAGCAACAAAAAATATCCACGAAGGGACTGCGTGGATTGTTGGTACTATTTATAGTAGTTAACATTCCACGCAGTCCCCTATTTCCAAACTATGCGACGCTTGTTCTATAAATACAAATGGTATAATATGTCGGTAAGTTTAGTATTAAATTACAATGTGGATATATGTAGCTACATTTGAATCGGTAAGGGTATCAAATTAAACTTCAGTTCCTAGAAGGAATTATATTCTGGGAGAGGCACGTTCAGTTATTCAATGCAAGTTCATTATCGAGAGTTGAACCAGTGCAACGCAATGAATTGAGACGTTATCGTCTGCGCCTGCGCAGTCTAACAAAAGGAAACTCTCATCGACTTGCATTGTTTACATTTCAAACAAGTGATTTCGTAGTAAACTTTAATTACTAGTCGAGCACAGAATGGGTACACATAAAACTCGTAGGCTCTGAGTTGACGTTAGATCATTTTTATAACAGTACGAAATAAGGTTGAACCTACTACATGTTATAATGTACGTAAGGTATGTATGTTAGCATTAGTAAGTATAATATTGTATCTTGATTTTAGCTGGAGTACCTACCTAGGTAGAGAATTAATATAGTCTGGTCTTTTATAGGTACACCTTTTCTATATCTATATCTATACTAATATTATAAAGAGGAAAGATTTGATTGTTTGTATGTTTGTTTGTTTGTTTGTTTGTTTGAATTGAATAGGCTCCGAAACTACTGGACCAATTTAAAAAATTCTTTCACCATAAGAATCCTACATTTTCCGTGATGAACATAGGCTATATAATATTATCAAAAAGTTAGAGATCCGCATGAAAAATTCAATAATTGAACCGTGCGCTGTATATTCAAACTCTTTTTCTATTATGGCGCGTCATAATAGAAAAAGAGGTTGAATGCTTTTTCTCTACGGCCAGTGTCAGTTATGGAGTGTCGAGTCAATGTCAAAAACCCCAATGCTGTTAAAAAATGTAAGGGATCCGTATGAAAACTGTGAAATCCATCGTGTTAGTGTGTATAATGTCTGAAATTTTTGTTTACTAGGTACCCGTGCGAAGCCGGGGCGGACCGCTAGTGGTATATAATTTCGGAATCGGTATATTAAGATTATTTTGAATTTAGAACAACAACGGATAAAAATATTAGCTAAAGATTTCAGTCGAGCTAATTTAGCTAGTGAGTCGCATTCAGAACGAACCAATAAAAATTAGATTCGTTTTAAATGCGACTCTGCGGCATGTGACCCGAACTGACGGAAAACTTATCAGATGCGAAGTTATTCTGATGAAATCGTACAATAAATCCGTATGACATTCCCGCGATCAGTAGTTATAGTTAGTCGTTACAAATAGGCGATTATTCCGCTCCTAATCGGTCCACTAGTCGCCTCGTTTATTTGTTACGAGAATGGCTTTAAATAAAGTCCCTTTGATCTCGCCCTCATTAGTCCGGCCTCTGGAAATATACTTAGGTGTGAGCTCCACTCCATGATCGGCTGGGTTATGCGGAGATTATTATATTTAGGAATAAAAGATATTAGTTTAGGTAAAAGGTGTCAGATTCAGTCATAAAAACATTTTAGATCTCTTAAAATATAAATTACAGTTCTTGTTTATAAATAGTATTTTCAGAAAACTGATTTGGACTCAAATTAAAGAATATTTTCAGAACATGCCGGTTTCCAAGAGCCGAAAAGCGCAAAAGCAAATTTAATTTTGCTTATAACTTACCTACATTGAAACTATCTACTATATTAAGTGACTTTTATATAAAGGATTTTTAAAATGTTGTCGGTACAAATTTGATTTATATACGAAATACGCAATAGTTATCTTGCCGAATACTATAAAATAAGATGCTAGAATATAATTTAAAGCTGTTGACATATAATTATTAAACAATAGTACATCGTTACCAAAAATCAAAATCAAAATCAAAGTGCTTTATTTCCTTTAGACCTTACAGGACTCTTGGACACCTCTTGGTTACCCTAGGGCTAGGCTTTCACCGAGGAGGTAAACACTGTGCTTTTCATTACAAATACAAGGAAGTCAAAATAAAAACGCAAGTTAGATAAAGAAAAATAAGTAGAAATTTAATTTTATTTTACATAAACTAACTATGTATTTAGGTGAGGTTTTAAAGGTTTTCCACTACTGTTTTAGCTTCTGCTTCAGCTCTTATGAAATCAGGCGTTAAATCCATATCTGAATCAGAATAACTCATTATAAATTTATTTGAGAAGAGTAATGTTTGCTGGATAATTCACACAGCATCATTTAGCCACAAGCCAAAGCTTGTGTTATTGGTACTACTACAATAGCTGTTATAGCTAATAAAGTATAGGTATCACATAGATGATATATTTTTATGTACGTAGAAAAGGACTAGAACACCCGAACTAATAAAGTGCAGATCGTACAAATATTAGTCCCGAGGCGGGAATAAAACCGCAACCTCCTGCGTCGTAAGCGGACCTTGGCCAACCGCGCCAAGAGTTCGACAATATACGTACCTACCCATACGACAAAAGTTCAAAACCTTCGGCGCGCGAGTACACTCGCACTTGACGAATCTTGTTTTTCTTTGTCTATAGCTATTATTTTTCACATACAGCCATTATCATGTTTCAATAGAAACGCGATAGCTGTCAGTTGCAAACGATTCTCCCTAGGGTTAATGTGCCTATTTACAGCTAGAATATACTTTATAGCCAGAATTACAAGTCAAATACTGATGGAATGAAGTAGCACGAGCCAAGCCCGTGTCGCGACTATTATACATGAACATTAAATTTTCGCCGTGCTAACTCGCGCTGCATGGTTTTAAATATAACAAAAGACCTTTCATAAAAGTTTCACCCCGTTTTAACCTAACATTGACAAATGGATCATTTGCCTCATACGTGTAGAACAGTCTGCAGTTCACAGAATTCTAAATAATAGTTCGATATTATTCAGATTTCTGTGATTTTACCCAGCATTTATATCGCGTACATAGTATCAACTTTATCGATTAACATTGTATTCCATAAAACACTCTGTCGCAAGGATTCCCGCCGGCCGGGGCGCGCGGCGGCGATCTCTCTACGTGCCTCTGAATTCCTTTCATAACTTCGTTAGCGTTATTGTGTTTCGAGATTTCACAGAATAGTACTATGATTTTATGTCTTGTTTCGAAAATATAGCTGAACAAGTGCCGTGCTGAGATGTTTATGTCCGTAAATAACTGCAGCCAAAGCGCTTTAAACTTTATGAAACGAAACATTGGTTTATTGCTCAATTTATTTGTTTAGCTTTGATCGCAAACACCCTCATTCACAGCTACAGCGCTCTCCATCTAACTGAGAATATCATTTATTTTGTCGATGTTATTGAAATAAATAGAGTTCGCCATTTGTTGTTCTAATTGCAAAAGTTAAACAACTCAACCTTTCAACATTAACGATTGCCAAACATTGTTTTTAATTTATTTCTGAGTTAAGGTTCACAATTTATGCTACATTAAACGGGGAACAGAGCTAATAATGTTTCATGATGGGGCCCGTCCCTCATATCAGTGGGAGTGATCTCCAGATACATCAACACTGTTTAAGACGTACTTGGCCCTCGATATAATATTTTTCGGGGTTTCATAATTGCCCGTCACTCTCACTCTCAGCGCCGGAATAAACAGGGCATCGTCGGTGAACGTACATACGTTCCATCGTCTGCTGGAGGTTCATGGTGCGCAGTCTGGCATGATGGTTTTTAGATATTTGGTTTACGAGAAAAACTGTTTTCACTTTATTCAAAACTAAAGCAGTTGTTTATCAAGTGCTTAGTCGCGCAGAACGTACTCCTATGTATGTCTATAGAAGTTAATGCTTTTCGTAAGCTACCTGTATTGTGCTTGTCTTGGAAAATGTTTTTTCTTGTAAATATTTCACCCAACCCTTTCATTTCGTTGATTTGATTCCCGATGAGGTCGCTCGTAATAGGACATGTATGAAGTGAGTAACTTTAATTTGATTTTATTTAACTCATGGAACTGTCCTTGTTATTTTTGTTCTAAATACTTCATACAGTTAATTATAATAAATTAAGCAAACATGTGTTATTGATTTTCTTAATTTTTTTGTAACGGTGTATTTGTGTGGAACAAGTAAAAATGAAACATTCATTTTATAACTTATGTGTACAATAAGTGTTTGTTTTGCTTATCTTAATCTAAATTTAATGTGATTTTGATAGTACATGTCAATAGTTAAATAGGTACCTATACCTAAAGCTAAGCACAACATTCAATTTCTTATTTATTGTCGGTGTGGAATGGAGCGACATCTGGCCAAGCATTAAGTTCAATCATCTCGGTAAAAGGCTTTATTGATAAAATTTTGTTTTGTGTAGGTACCTACTGTTTAAATTTGCATTTACGAATAGGAAGCTCAGTTGCTTCAGATGGAAGCTTATTATCATGACTGAGCGACGCGCGACGGTAAAAATATAGCGCGTATAAGATTCAATAGAAGTCCCCAATATATCGGCGGTCACAGATGAGCCTACTCCAACAGCGGCGGTCTGGCACTCCGCCAGGTCGATTATCATCTGCGCCGGAATGCGCCGCTCTATTCACTCTTATTTATGAATTCTACATTATGGAAATGCCATAGTTTCGATATTTTGTGAGGAACACGCTCGTTATTTGCTACCATGAACTACAATGTCAGCTTTGTTCGTAGAAATTAATGGGCTTTCAAATTACTTTTGTTGCGAGGCTCGAGTTGACGAACGAGCGCGGCTTGTGCTGTGAGCTGAAGCTTACTAAGTTACAAGCCAAGTCATGAAAAGTTATGTAAATAAAAAGTATTTTTGATTATACAGACCAACAATACAATTCTGAAGACCTCGGAGCTAGTTTGAATGCTTGTTTTAGAAGCCGTCCACTCTTCGCGTTAGCCTAGTCATAGAAAATGTTCATTTTAATGCTAGACTGGAAAGCTTGTACAAGGCGAGGCGCGCCGCCGCCGGGACTGGGCTCAGGCTCGTGTGTAGGCGGAGCGTACTTTATAATTAGCCGAGGTGACCGCCAGGCGACCATGATCACCGCTGGCAGGACCACCACTACCACACAGAGAGCACAATGCTCATCGATCGAGACGGCCGCATGGCCTGCACTGCAGCTCTATACTCTATCGGCTCCGGTCGATGCGCGCACATATTATGCTCGTATTTCAATCTCCAACATAAATTGTGGGACTAGGAGTAAACTGAGCGTTTTATTGGCTGTATCTATTGGACTGTTTGTGTAGTTTTATTGGATTTTGATTGTTTTGCCTGGATTAATGCGGATGATGAGGTCGCTTTTCATGACCTGGCTGAACCTGTGAAAAATAACTGAAGTCTTTATACTGTATGTAGGACTGATGTTAACTGTTTTTTTTTTTTATAAAAAACACCTTTTTATTAAAGTACAAGTCTTTAAGGCATTAACAGACCGACCGAGCGGTAGGTAGTAAATACTTACTGCGAGTACTGCTAACTCAAATCTTTTCTTAGATGTCACCCACACTAGTACATACAAAGCTACGTTTTAGAGTTGGGCCCCGGGTAAAGTTATCTTTTCAATGTAGCAACTAAATAAAACAAACACTATTATTATCCAGTACGAGCATAAACGAAAAACTTCCCCCATATGAACCGGCATTGTTCCCTTATTTCGTGGACAAACAATAACGTTGCTTTGTCCAGCTAAAATAATATTCCCCAGGTCAAATAAAACCTAATGAAATAAAAGTCATTTACCCTCCCCCGCGACGTGCGTTTCTTAAGATTACCCTGCTGCCCGCGGCGTGCTTCGCATCCAGAATGCTTATTTTCAAACACGTATATCGGCCATTAAGATGACGGACGGCCGCCGAGCCGCCCGCGCCGAGGGCGCTGATAAACTATTCACTGGGTAATATTCAGGAGTATTTTGTTCTAGAACATTCGCCCGTTATCTTCTTGATAAGCTATTGAGAAAATGTTAAGATTTTTATTATTCGGCCGGTTGAAAAATGTGTATATTCAGCGTGTGCCTGGTTTGTTGGCATATTTGTGTAAGGATTTCACGACAGCTAACTAGCAAATACTGTTACTAATTCTGAGTCTCTGTTCTATTTCGACTTGTCTGTTGGTTGTTCTCAGATGGATTATAATTACATAATGAAATGGTTCAACTTTATTCCCATTAGATGGATGTTTTCATCCGCGCCCACACGATCGGTCAGCGCACAGCAACACAAACAAATACGTCACTCTAATGTGGTGGCGCAAACAGCTGCTCGCGGGAAATGGCTGCCACGCTGACGTGTGGGCAAATATCGGCTTCCATGACGAGATTACACAGTAAATAGCTATTATTTTATGGTGTCGAGGAAATTATTCGGCATGGATATCTTTCTTCGAAGGTTATGAAGGGTTTTTTTGTTAAAATACAGGCTTTAGCAACTTTATATTATTTTTTTATACATTGCATTGTATCCATTATTGAGTGATATCAGTTAGACTGTTCCTTAACAGTAGCTAGATTAAGTTACGTTACGTATTTTAATACTTGTAGTACACAAGCCATACATCTCTAGAATGGAGAAATACATACATTAGATTTATTCGAACTGATTGCTAAAAAACCAAAATATGATTGAAGACGTTTTTAGGGTTTTGCCATCGGTTGCAAAACCCTTATGAAATCGCTTTGGGTCTGTTTTGTGTTTTGAATCCTTAATATCTCAGAAACTACTGCAGCTATTGACTTGAAATTTTAAATAATAATATATTTTGTGCGCCCGCACATATTTATAGAAAAATAAATGAAAATAAATGAAAAATCAAAATGAAGATTTTCCATACAAATTTTGTAATCGAAATTTTAAATGGAACGTACAAAGGCGAAAGTGGTATCAAATGAAAGGTACTCGTTTGTAGATTTCAAAATAGTTTTTGAAATTTCGGTAGATTTCATACTTTTTAAAATATTTTGAAAATGGTCAAAAAATTGACCGTTCCCCCCCCTATCTCCGAAGATTGCAGAGCGATCGACGTGATATGTACCAAGTGTTTGTAGGTATTGATCTATATTTTATAGGAAAAATATAGAGAAGTCTGTAAAAATAATACTTTTTGAAATATGGTCAAAAAAGGGCGGGAAAAATTTCTAAAGGGGTGACTACCCCCCCGAGTTGGGTAACAAATGAAAGGTATTGGTTTGTACATTCCAATGCAGTTTTTGAAATTTCGATAGATTTTATACTTTTTGATATATTTTGAAAAAGGTCGAAAAATTGACCGGTACCCCCCCTCTATCTCCGAAGATTGCAGAACGATCGATTTGATATGTACCAAGTTTTTGTAGGTATTGATCTATATTTTACAGGAAAAATATAGAGAAATCTGTAAAAATAATACTTTTTGAAATATGGTCAAAAAAGAGCGGGAAAAATTTCTAAATGGGTGACTACCCCACCGAGTTAGGTATCAAATGAAAGGTATCAGTTTGTACATTTTAATGCAGTTTTTGAAATTTCGATAGGTTTTATGCTTTTCGAAATATTTTGAAAAAGGTCGAAAATTTGACCGTTCCCCCCCCTCTATCTCCGAAGATAGCAGAGTGATCTATATAAAATGTACTAAGCGTTTGTAGATATAGGTCTATATTTTACAGGAAAAATATAGAGAAGTCTGTAAAAACAATACTTTTCGAAATATGGTCAAAAAACCAATTTTCATACAATGGGGGCTATTTCATTGAGAGCAATATCAAATCAAAGGTATGGATTTCGACAATTCAAAACAGGTTTTAAAAATCGTCTAAGTTTCATACTTAGTGAAATACGTAGAAAAAAGTCGAAAAAATAATTGTAGGTACCAACCCACTTACCTACCCACTAATCTCTGTAGTAACTGTAATAGTAGGTAACTGCATATCTTACAAATATTAGTCCCGAGGCGGGAATCAAACCGCAACCTCCTGCGTTGTAAGCCCACCGCGCTAACAGGTCGTCAATATACGTACAGTGCGCGTCAGAATTAAGTACCCCCCTTGTATACAAACTATTTTCGAATACTCCTAATTTCCTTGTAACTTGTCACAATTTTTTACATGCAAGAATTTATCAGGCCGCCGCTCAGGATCGAACTGCCATTCCATAATACTCAAAGTCTGAAATTCACAAAAATAACAACTATTGTGACCCACATAACATTGAGATAGGGGGGGGGGGGGTACTTATATGTGACGCGCACTGTACCTACCTAAACGACAAAAGTTCAAAACCCTCGGCGCGCGAGTTACACTCGCACTTGTCGTACTTGTTCAACTTAAAACCACGTAAAATCTTCCACACCGCGCGCTTATCTCAATTCAAAGTTCACAAAGCTCATACAAAGCCCGTAAAAAAGCTGAGCTGAGTGCACACGTTGGACTTACTTAGTTCGCACTCTCGTGCAGAATACCTTTAGCAGACCATCACAATTCGCTCCAGCTGCCAACGAAGCGCTGCTACAATAAACTGAGCTCGTGTTCAGAGAATTCATTCTTAATTGCGGTGAAATCGGCGAATGACTAATAACAAGTACGACAAGTGCGAGTGTAACTCGCGCGCCGAGGGTTTTTAACTTTTGTCGTTTAGGTAGGTACGTATATTGACGACCTGTTAGCGCGGTGGGCTTACAACGCAGGAGGTTGCGGTTTGATTCCCGCCTCGGGACTAATATTTGTAAGATCTGCAAATTATTTTTTCGAGTGTTCTAGATAACAGATATCGTAGTAGTACGAATTACACAAGCTTGCTTAGCTTGTCGCTAAATGATGTTGTGTGGATTATCCAGGATACATTACTCTTCTCATATTTTTTTGGAGCACGGTGGAATTCATGAATTCAATAATCTTATTATCTAAATATTCTTCGAGCGCAGTGGAATACATTGGGTATGGACTTTAAAATTTTGAGAACAACGGTTTCGTGGCGCTGTGGAACCCTACTATTACAGCTACTACAGAGATTAGTGGGTAGGTAAGTAGGGTTGGTACCTACAATTATTTTTTCGACTTTTTTCTACGTATTTCACTAAGTATGAAACTTAGACGATTTTTAAAACCTGTTTTGAATTGTCGAAATCCATACCTTTGATTTGATATTGCTCTCAATGAAATAGCCCCCATTGTTTGAAAATTCGTTTTTTGACCATATTTCGAAAAGTATTGTTTTTACAGACTTCTCTATATTTTTCCTGTAAAATATAGACCTTTATCTACAAACGCTTAGTACATTTTATATAGATCACTCTGCTATCTTCGGAGATAGAGGGGGGGGAACGGTCAAATTTTCGACCTTTTTCAAAATATTTCGAAAAGTATAAAACCTATCGAAATTTCAAAAACTGCATTAAAATGTACAAACTGATACCTTTTATTTGATACCCAACTCGGTGGGGTAGTCACCCCTTTAGAAATTTTTCCTGCCCTTTTTTGACCATATTTCAAAAAGTATTATTTTTACAGATTTCTCTATATTTTTCCTGTAAAATATAGATCAATACCTACAAAAACTTGGTAGATATCAAATCGATCGTTCTGCAATCTTCGGAGATAGAGGGGGGGTACCGGTCAATTTTTCGACCTTTTTCAAAATATATCAAAAAGTATAAAATCTATCGAAATTTCAAAAACTGCATTGGAATGTACAAACCAATACCTTTCATTTGATACCCAACTCGGGGGGGTAGTCACCCCTTTAGAAATTTTTCCCGCCCTTTTTTGACCATATTTCAAAAAGTATTATTTTTACAGACTTCTCTATATTTTTCCTATAAAATATAGATCAATACCTACAAACACTTGGTACATATCACGTCGATCGCTCTGCAATCTTCGGAGATAGGGGGGGGGAACGGTCATTTTTTTGACCATTTTCAAAATATTTTAAAAAGTATGAAATCTACCGAAATTTCAAAAACTATTTTGAAATCTACAAACGAGTACCTTTCATTTGATACCACTTTCGACTTTGTACGTTCCATTTAAAATTTCGATTTCAAAATTTGTATGGAAAATCTTCATTTTGATTTTTCATTTATTTTCATTTATTTTTCTATAAGTATGTGCGGGCGCACAAAATGTATTATTATTTCAAATTTCAAGTCAATAGCTGCAGTAGTTTCTGAGATATTAAGGATTCAATACACAAAACAGACCCAAAGCGATTTCATAAGGGTTTTGCAACCGATGGCAAAACCCTAAAAACGATATAATTATAAAAACTTTTAATGTTATGATAAAAACACTAATGCGACGAATGTTGTGAAATGGTACAGGACAGAAGGGCGTGTGTGGTAGGTATTCTGTTGTAGATTAAATTAAATTGTTTGAAAAAATTGGTTGAGAAACCTAAGGATATTGGCTAGACTTGCAGTCTTTCAATAAATCTCTGTTTTACTAATTGGAAGTTGGTTTCTCGGACACTTAGAAGAACTATTTTTGGTCAATAAAAAAAAAAAATTTTTTTTTTTTTTTTTTTTTCGACTGGACTTTAATGCTGTTGACCGCAGATGGCCATGACAGCGTTACCGGACTTTTGGCGGGCGCAGAGGGCGCCACACCGGTAAAGTTAGGTTGGGGCAACACGCGCAAGGGCCACCACTTAGGTGCGAACCTCGGCTTGGGCTGTTGCCAGATGCTACAAGAGGGTATGGAAGTTTCGCCTAGGTGCACCTATGGGCGGAAGCGGGGAATTCTTCGACCCCGCATCCGGCGGGGTCGGTTTTTGGTCGTGTGTGTAGTGTGCGGAAGCGAATCGGTACTAGTTGACGTCACCTCCGGGTTAGCGGCGGTGATTGGGTCAACGGGGTCACCGAGAACGTGTCTCGGTCTACGGAGGAGAGAACTCGTGGGCGGATTATCCACGGGATAATCGGGAATGGTGGAAATCAGGGGATTGTAATGATCAGCTGCCGCTTCATAATGACGCTGGGAAGCAGTCTTTATGAAGTGGGCTATGGACTCGATTTTGAGATCTCGATGGAGGTCTTTATTGCGCATGTACCACGGGCAGCCCGTGGCTTTGCGGAGAAATCTATTTTGGACAACCTGAAGGTGGCGGACATTGACCGAATGGCCAAATACCACTGAGGAGTAGGTCATGATAGGACGTACGACCGCTTTGTAAAGTGTCACCTTATTTCTAAGGGACATTTTACTCTTCGCTCGTAGGAGGCTGTTCAGCCGGCTAAGTATAAACTTTGCACGGTTGGTTACAGCGCGAATGTGGGGTTTGAAGCTGAGGCGGTGATCTAATATCACCCCTAAGTATTTGGCTGTCTTGGCCCAGGGAATGGGTTTACCAAATAGGGTAAGGGGTCTGGGCTTAGAGTAATTCCGTGAAAAGTACACTGCTGCACTTTTCGTCGGATTCACTTCTATGCGCCACTTTCTAAACCAGGCACCTAGTGTGCCTAGTGCGGCCTGCAACCTTATACTCACCCGGCTTGCATTCAAGTCGGATGTGTACAATGCTGTATCGTCCGCGAAAAGGGCAAGTTCTACTTGCGGGTGACGGGGAAAAAAAAAAATATATATTTAAATTCGTGTGTAAGCTGAAACGATGCATTGATTGTCTTGTAGTACTGTAGTACATTGAGCATAGCGGTCCGAGGACACGTGAGATGCAGGAGACGGGACACCTCGGTCACCGGGACGATCGGATCTCTCTCATACATAAGTTAACTCATTTCACACTATACAGAGAGTTAACTGACTCTTACTGAATCTCAATAAGAGTATCTACGTAAGAGTATCATACAAGATATCATGTCAGTATGTATCATACGGAATCCTGATCATGTTCGATGACACCTTTTTAGGGTTTTGCCATCGGTTGCAAAACCCTTATGAAATCGCTTTGGGTCTGTTTTGTGTTTTGAATCCTTAATATCTCAGAAACTACTGCAGCTATTGACTTGAAATTTGAAATAATAATACATTTTGTGCGCCCGCACACATTTATAGAAAAATAAATAAAAATAAATGAAAAATCAAACTGAAGATTTTCCATACTTTGAAATCGAAATTTTAAATGGAACGTACAAAGTCGAAAGTGGTATCAATGAAAGGTACTCTTTTGTAGATTTCAAAATAGTTTTTGAAATTTCGGTAGATTTCATACTTTTTAAAATATTTTGAAAATGGTCAAAAAAATGACCGTTCCCCCCCCTATCTCCGAAGATTGCAGAGCGATCGACGTGATATGTACCAAGTGTTTGTAGGTATTGATCTATATTTTATAGGAAAAATATAGAGAAATCTGTAAAAATAATACTTTTTGAAATATGGTCAAAAAAGGGCGGGAAAAATTTCTAAAGGGGTGACTACCCCCCCCCCGAGTTGGGTATCAAATGAAAGGTATTGATTTGTACATTCCAATGCAGTTTTTGAAATTTCGATAGGTTTTATACTTTTTGATATATTTTGAAAAAGGTCGAAAAATTGACCGGTACCCCCCCTCTATCTCCGAAGATTGCAGAACGATCGATTTGATATGTACCAAGTTTTTGTAGGTATTGATCTATATTTTACAGGAAAAATATAGAGAAATCTGTAAAAATAATACTTTTTGAAATATGGTCAAAAAAGGGCGGGAAAAATTTCTAAAGGGCTGACTACCCCACCGAGTTGGGTATCAAATGAAAGGTATCAGTTTGTACATTTTAATGCAGTTTTTGAAATTTCGATAGGTTTTATACTTTTCGAAATATTTTGAAAAAGGTCGAAAATTTGACCGTTCCCCCCCCTCTATCTCCGAAGATAGCAGAGTGATCTATATAAAATGTACTAAGCGTTTGTAGATATAGGTCTATATTTTACAGGAAAAATATAGAGAAGTCTGTAAAAACAATACTTTTCGAAATATGGTCAAAAAACGAATTTTCATACAATGGGGGCTATTTCATTGAGAGCAATATCAAATCAAAGGTATGGATTTCGACAATTCAAAACACGTTTTCGTTCGTCTAAGTTTCATACTTAGTGAAATACGTAGAAAAAAGTCGAAAAAATAATTGTAGGTACCAACCCACTTACCTACCCACTAATCTCTGTAGTAACTGTAATAGTAGGGTTCCACAGCGCCACAAAACCGTTGTTCTCAAAATTTTAAAGTCCATACCCAATGTATTCCACTGCGCTCGAAGAATATTTAGATAATAAGATTATTGAATTCATGAATTCCACCGTGCTCCAAAAAAATATGAGAAGAGTAATGTATCCTGGATAATCCACACAACATCATTTAGCGACAAGCTAAGCAAGCTTGTGTAATTCGTACTACTACGATATCTGTTATACTTAATAAAGTATATATAAGTATCACATTAGATGATTTATTTTTGTGTACGTAGAAAAGGACTATAACACTCGAACAAATAATCTGCAGATCTTACAAATATTAGTCCCGAGGCGGGAATCAAACCGCAACCTCCTGCGTTGTAAGCCCACCGCGCTAACAGGTCGTTAATATACGTACCTACCTAAACGACAAAAGTTCAAAACCCTCGGCGCGCGAGTTACACTCGCACTTGTCGTACTTGTTTATTATTATTTGATCTTGGAGTCTTGTGTATCGCTGCGGCCATGATAGGCCTATTGTGATTATTACTTCATGTGTTCATCGCCGAAGCTGCGACGCTACAGTTCGTCACATACCCTTGCAGCTGCTAAGAACTGTATATATTTTCTTCGTTATGATCTCGTAGTTTGTCTGGGCTGAGCAGGTGCCTGCCCAGATGGGTGCTCTGTTTTTACATCAGTGCTCCTCACCCTCCTAGCAAATGAAGAATTAGAGTTTTCTCTGCCTCCTCACAAAAGCTGCAGAAATTTGTTTCCTATAGCCCCAATTTGAACATGTGCTTGATAAGGCGACTTGATATACTTGATAATCTGCGGTACTGTTGAAAATATTAGATTCAAAAGAATCTCTCTCCTGAACGCGATCTAAGAGAAATCCTACATCAGCAACATACAAACTCATTGATTCATGGTAGAAGAGATGCAGTTACGAATAAAAGGAATAAGCCTTTCTCCATAATATTTCCTCGCTCAGTTCAACAAGCTGAAATCCGAAGGCATTGAACCTTGAAACCCAAGCGAAGTGCAAATTACAAAACCAATAAAAATTCCAAAAGATGCGGCTCCAAATTGCAGCTATAAATGCTAAAGCAGCCGATATATTATGCGGTGCACCCATTACTCGCTTGCTCCGGCTAATCCGCTAAATTGCAGCGCCCACCCAGCAATGGACGTGAATTACATCGACAGTCGACAAAGGATTGGAGTCGTGCTTGTGAAAAATTGAACGGGAATTTCTTGGAGCGCTCTAATGTGTGAAGTTAAATGCTTTAAAGTTTTACCAATTGCTGTAGGTGTAGTTTAAATTCCGAAAGAAATTCCTGCTATCTTGCTGGATAAAATCTTTGGCTTCTTTGTGCTCAGCGTCGTTTGAGAGAAAGAGATGCAGGGAGATCGAAACTGGTTTCTGAAAAATTACTTCTTTCAACATTAAAACATGTGCAAAACGAGACAAAAAGCAAATTGAGTTTCAAAACCTAACAAAATGTCGAAAGTTCACGTTGATCCGATAGATTAGTTTCCCTCGAGCCTCCCCTACCCGCCCTCTCCCACCCTATCAATCGCGGACGCTTACCTATATAACACTCAAATTGACTTACTTATTTTATAAATTTGCTCCACAAAGGTCCAGTGAAAC